>PNEQ01110467.1:0-40566 GCA_003012365.1 Medauroidea extradentata
ATTATATTTACTGGTTTTCAAGTTTTGTATGAAGTAAAAATATGCAAATTTTGACTTTGAAGTGACATTACGGGAAAACTAGATGAGCTAATTTTTTTCCGTTAGATGTTAATGTACTCTTAAGTAATGTCTACAAAACTAACACTATTTTATACAAATATAAAATTATGAATTTTTCCCCACTTGAACGCCCTTAAGTCAGCTTTGTATGTAGCATATGTGTACTAATTTTGGTTAAATTCTGAAAAAATACTTCAAAAAATAATAATAGTTGTACGTTATTGTCGTAATAAATCGATTGTATTCTAAGCAGTCTAAAACTTACGTAATTATTTTTACTTATTAGTGCATTTTTTGAGTAAATTTTTTGAAGTCCATGTTGTTTGTTAAAAAAATTTTCTTTTCTTGACATTTACTGAGTTCCGGTGCTGTTTGTAGTTAAGGAGTACTGTTGTGCCTTCGCAGTCCAAGACAGTCCAGAACGTCTTTGACCATAGTTAGGTAGCTACCTAGTCTTGGATTGTCGTAAACCTACCAATATCGTAATCACATTACATTTACTATTTGATTTTGAGGAGTTCCCTGGTGTATCTATGAATAACAGGGTCCTGTTCAAAAAAATTAAAATGGGATCCCCTTGAAAATATCCCATTTTCCCAATTTTCCTGATCGGTTTATATACGCTGGAGTTCGGAGGTAACAAACATAAAAAACTACAACGTAATTTATAACCTCATTTCTTTTTCTTTTCGTCTGTAAAAAAATGTCGGTGGCTACGTTATGTTAATGAAGTGAAATCTCGGGGGCTGCAGTCAGACCTAGAAGTCGGGCAAACACGGGAGCTATGAATAATGACTAAAAGGTCCCTGTGTAATTCCACATACGTAAAATTGTTATGCCTGTAACCCACAAAATACGTACCTCACCTGACGCCCGTACATTCGTAGCTCGACTGCCTCATCGTGTCACAGCATGAACCGGGCTAGACCGAGTTTACGCGCACGAACATAAGATGTAAATTAATTCATGGCCTCGATTAGAAAGTATATACACACAACTGATTTTAAATTACTTAAAATCTTGTAGTAAATTAAGAAGCCTTTTTTCAATTTCTTAAGCTTATTTGTGGGGCTAGGAATATTTCGTGAGTTCAACGACCAACATACTATAATCCATTATCCTGTGTATACCGAAGCCCCTCCATTTGTCCATTACCTGCCACTCATTCAGACAGCAGACAATGAACGAATAGACGGGGCTTGAGTATGCATAGGACATTGGAATCTAGCATGCAGGTCATTGAACTCGTTAAATATTCCTAGCCCTACGTATTTGTGATGTAAAGTTTATAATTCAAAACGTTTTCAATCACTTGAAATAATTTATAAATGGCTTGACTATTGTTTGTTGTCGTCTTAAACATTATCAAAACACGTGACTTATTAACATTTAATAGTCGTGTTAAGTAATCATATCTAAGTTTAATATATCATTATGATGAAAAGACATCTTGAATGGGGAAGTTCTGTGAGGCATTCTTTGTCTGTGATGTTTAGCCGGAGTGATCACTCGGGCAGTCTTACTCGAATAATTACTAATAAACAGAACACATACTTTACAAAACTAATAATCAAACATTGATTACTTTTACTATCCTGCTCTCGGCACGTTTGTAGGACGCAATTTGGGAAATACTTCCCAGTCAGTTGTACATGTCTCGCAAGTGTAATATTTCACTAATTTTGAAATGGCCCACCGCCGGTGGTTGGTGACGTACTTAGAACTCTTTGCACTAGTTGTAATGGGGCACTGAACACATGGTACTTAGCACCCTAGAGCTAAATTGTAGGGTTGTTTGAATTAGACTGTAAAACATTGTTTGTACATTTACCACACTGATGTCTAGGAGTGTCAATATTTTAATTTTGGTAAAATAGTTTCCCTGCATCAATGTTAGCGTTCCTATATGTTTGTAGTAAGCAGTCACATGTTTACTAATGTTACCAGACTTGTAAAGTAACAATGCAAAATTGTAGTCTCATTTATATGCTGATGTAATGTTAGTGTTCGTTACTTTATACGAATCTGCCGTTGTCTTTAACATTTCAACAAGTTATTAGACACAACAAATATGCATAATTAATTTTTGTACTTGAATATTCCTCATCAAAATGTTTAACAAAACATGTAAAAAGTTAGTGTAAAATTATGCTGTGTAAAATAATGTTAGGTTTAGTTAGTTTTGGTTGTATATAAAGCATGTGTTGTATTATAAGGTCAGGTTATGATGGCATATGTTAGTTTAGGGTTATTTTCGGAGGAATAACAAATTTAGGTCAGTAGAGGGTTGACAATAATATCGTTTTGTAAGTCAAGTTTAATTTAATGTTTTTTAAAGGTTTGGTAGATTACAGTAGGTAAGGTTATTTAAGGTTAGGTTATGTTTGTTTACTTTAGTTAACTTTAGAATAGTCAAAATTTGGTAGTTATAAGTTAGTAGGTTTACGTTCGATAAGTTTATTTACAGATAGTTTATTTTTAAGTGATATAGTATTAGGTTAGTTCAGGTTATATTGTTATTTAATTTTAGGTAAGTAAATTTACAGTTTTTATTTTAGTTTTCACATTAGTTTAAATTAGGTTATAGTGTATAAATATAAATTTTATTACACTCAGTGAGTTTAAAGTTAGATAAAAATTACGGTATACTGGTTTCGGTTAATTAGTGGTACTTGTCCTTTTTTTTTAGTTTGGATTACATATGTTTGGTTAAGATAAGGGTATTTTAGGTTCAATTAACATTAGTTTAACGTCAAATTAAGTGAATTAACACAGTAGGTTAAAGAAATACTATTTAAAACCTAATTTTAGTTCACCTAACGGAAGGAAAAACAAATAAAAACGGACGTATATAGAATATACCCGTACATTCTAGTTTTTGTCCTTCAACCAAATAATTTTCAACTTTTCTTTAAATATTATTTTTAATCTTATTATTTATATTTACTTGATAGAACTGTAGTTTATGATAAGTTAGTTTATTTTTCGTTATATGTTATTAAGTAAAATTTCTGTAGCTTATTTTATTTTGGTTACATTATGTTTGTTTAAGGTATTGTGTTTGGCGTAAAAAAGTACATATATGAATGGTTCTAATACGTCATGTTTCATTAAGTTATTTGGTTAAGTTATGTTCGGTTATTTTAGTACTGATTACGTTAAATTAAAATCCGGTTATTTGGTTTTTCCTAGGTTTGACTTTAGTTACGTAAGGTATGTCAGTTTGTGATTTTAAATACTGGTTTAAGATATTTTATGTTTCAGTCTGTTAAATTAAATTATGTGCCGATGTTTAAGTAATTTTCATTAAGAATTTGTTAAGTTTTTGTTAGTTTATTTTCGTTTATGTTTGTAGTAAGGTTTATGTAAGTTTTGGTTGGACATGTTTAGATTTGAAAATTTTGTGAGACTTGAAATAAGTTTTAGGATTACAATTTATTTTTTCGGCAGTATGATCTCGTGCATGATTTACTTAGTATTATTCGAAAAGTATGTTCTATTGTATTTGCGTAATTGAGTTCTATTGCACTAAAACCAACATTTTGTTACTGACCGGAAACAGCACTACTTCAATGTTTAGGTTTCTACCAATGATGAAATACTTTTTTTAAATTATATAGTAAAAATCCATTGTACCGTACGTTCCGTCACATTATTGTGTTTCCAAACCTGAAAAAAAAAATGAAAGTCTTGTCAACGTTGTGTGTATTCTTCAAACTTCGTAAATAATAAAGGAATTGGACAACTTAAAAAAATTTGCGGCAATTCAGTTTAATAATTCCCAGTGATATATTTCTCATCCGTTAACAATCCTTTACTAGATACAAACATCTTAATTTATTTGCGATTATTTATTTACATATTTTGAATGCAAATCAAATATTGTTGTTTACTGTTTTCCTAGTTTAGTCAGCAATACACCCTAAATACTTTCAATAAATAATTGTGATTTACGTTAGTGTTGTGGGGTATATTATAATTTGTAATAGGATTTTTTTATTGACACTAAAAATTACTAGAATTTAAACAAGAAGTTACCAGTTAAACTGATAAGTCTACTTTCCTCAAAGTGAGTGCAAATTAACCCTGAATGTTAAAATCGTTTACGTATTCTATGAATATTAAATGAATTAATTGATTTAGTTGTATGATACACGAAATATACTAAAGATATGTCAGCCTCAGGGGCGTCATTTAGGGGGGAGGGGAAGGGCAGCCCCTCCTCCCCTTAGATTTAGAATTTTATGTGTTTAAAATATATTTTGTTATTTAAATATTGCTAACTTAAGCACATAGAACTGAAGTTTTATTATAAAAGTTTCAAATTTATACATGCTTAACTAATAAAAAAAAGGCGCAACAAGGCCACTGTCGCCGAAAAAATATTATTGCCTCCCCCCCCCCCAAGTAAAACCTCAAATGACGCCACTTGTCAGCCTGCTAAGTAATATACGAATAACCAGTGTAATAAATTGGGGAGAAATTTTTCTGAGGTGTATTTCTATCATACAAATAAAAAATAGCCTATATTTACACAGTATTACAGAATGATGAATGAAATATACAAAAGTCAAGTCAGGTTTGTATGCAGTACATGTGCATTACTATACTAAAATATAAATATGGTTATCATTTTAAAAATACGAATAGAGAATAAACTAAATTCACAATATTCGTGTCAGCTTTGTGTGTAGTATGTGTACCAAGTCAAGTGAAATTGTGAAAAATATTTCGTAAGATATATGATACTATACTAAAAATATAAAAATGGCTGCCATTTTGTAAAATACGCTCACAAGATGAACTAAATACACTAATGTCAAGTCAATTTTTGAATGTAGTATGTGTACCAAGTTGACAAAATTCTGAAGTGCGATTGCTTAGATATCTAGCTTGATCGAAAAATGTTAAATTGGCCGCCAGTTAAAAAAATATGAACAAGACGGAAAACGAAATATATAAAAAGTCAAGTCATATAAAAAATGTACTATACGTGTACAAAATTTTATGAAATTCGGTCCACTGGTTCAAAAGTTTTAAGGGGGACACACGGGCACACGCAGCTAGAAAGGTGATCTCATAAGCCTATGTATTTGCCTTTGGAAAGTTGGTTAAAATATTATAAACGTTCTACGAGGTCAGAATTTCAGGTCCAATCCGCACCTGAGAGATTTTATTTTTTATATATATATTGCTTGTTTTAAATCTAAATAATATTAAAGTATTTGTAATAATTGGTGCTATAATAATAACTGCTTTTGTAATAATTTATCATTCTTAGTTATATTTATTTAATTGAATCATGTACAGTTAAAGAAGTTAAATTCATCTGCACTAAATTGAAATGTATAACGTTGATCATGCGTCATTTGCAATTTGTATAATGTCGATATCACGCTGCGGCTTCAAAAGATGCATAATATTTCTTGGAAAATAAAGGTTTAATTCCAGAAAGGAAACTAATAAAATATTAATCCAATTATCGCACGTAATCAATGGAATCCTCTTGCTATGAAACAAATTGATCTGTAGACTGAATTTCTAATATAGTAATAGGTGATTATTAATATTGACAAACTTGTAATAGGATTGTAAGTCTAAGCCATTTGTATTTATTAATTTTTCTTAAAGATAATTTTAATTGTGTAATTAACTTACGGGGCTTAATTCGGTATGGTGATAAAATAACGTTATTTAGAATAGGAGTTGGTATAGAATTAAATTAGTTCGTTATTACTATTTTCCTGTGTAATCCTTTACAAGTTTCTGCTCGTACATTACATCATCATTGAACTTTTACTAGAAGCGTTGTAATAATACCCATCAGCAAAATATTAATTGATATTTGCTGAAAAAATGTAACAAGCCCAATTACAGAAAACATTGCTGTTAGTGCTCCTGCACCATTGTCATGTTATTATTAATATTAACGATGATTTTGATGAGTGAACATTAGTTTACTTTTACAATTTCAATATATTAATAACGTTAATTGAATATCTTTGAATAATGGCTACATTTCTGTCTGGTGTTTGTAATTTTATTCAAATAATAATGATGTAGATTAATATACACACTGATAATAACATTTATTGCTGTATTTCCTACTAAAGTAATAATTAAATAATCTAATCGTAATGTCTTCGGAAGTACAATGTTTATAGCGGTTTAACTTTATAATGTAAAATTGTATTCTTATTACAGGAGTGTATGTAAGTCCTACGTGTGAAAATATTCTCTCTGTTTAATTCCTATATATATATATATATATATATATATATATATATATATATATATATATATATATATATAGTGTAAAAAAGGGGAAAAACACGCTATGACATTGGTGATTACAATTTATGTAAACGGTGAGTTAATAATTTTTTGTTGTTCCTATTTAAGATTATGGAATCAATAACAGACTAAATTTTTATTAAATGTTTTTATAGTTAATTTCACTCACCATAGTAAGATATTTTTACAATTCAGAATAAAGAAATATTATTAAACTAATTAATGATCTTGCTTAATTTATAGATACAATAATTCATCTTCTAGATGTGTAAACAGCTGAAAATATACCAATTTTGATTTTCAGACTTAATTTTTATTTTTTTAATATAGTGTTTTACATTATTTTTATTTAAAATTAATTAAATATGAATATATTAATAAAATAAAATTGATGTAAATTATAATTCATTGTAATGGATATATTTTGTAGTACAAAAGTATGTTACTGTAATAACATTGTTATAAGACATTGTCAAATAACAAATTTTCTCTTTAAATGTAGCCTCTAAGGTGACTTAAAACATTCTTGCTTTTAAATATTTTATGATATTCAAAATCATTTATTACAAATATTAATATGTATTCTATCACGAACAATGGATATTGATAAAAATGAATGTAGCCCAAGAATTAAATAATTTTTGTTTTTATATTCACATTTCTGGGTTTTATCTGCCTGACTTCATGAATTAAGTACATATGTTAATGTTGTAACTATTCGGATAAATTTAACTGAAGTTAATTTATTCAGTTCTCTATGTATTTCTTTTCTTGGATTATTCAGGTCATTAAAATTTGTTATGTATCAATCAAATTATATATCACTGATCTGTATATATTATGGTATAGTTTACTATCTGTATTAAAAACAATCGTAAACATAGTGTTGCAATGAACTGTAATGAAATAATTGCAATAATTTGATCTACTAGTAACTTACGGTCATTCGTTATACTAAAAGTTAACATAATATGATCGTGTAAAAAATAATATATAGATATATACAAAAGAGGGGTTCTGTCTTGTAAACCAATTCTCAGTGTATGTGTGTGTATGTGTATATATATATATACAGTAATATATTGATGGTTTGTTGTGGACAAGCTTTGTTTCATAAGAGGTAGAGAAAAACTGGCTGTGCATTGTTTTGCAAACTCCAAAATATGTTTGGTAGAGTGGCTAGAAGATAACGTTTAGTTACAACTTCTAAGGTAATAGTATATTCAGTTAAAATCCTTAAGAAAGGTGTATATTAATTGTAATGTTTATTCAAAAATATATTGTTGTAATTAACATAATATATTCGGCTAACATTATTTGTCAAATTTATTTTTGCTTCAGGCTTTCATGATAATGCTGAAAATGTAACACAATGATAATAATAAACGGCAAATAAAGTAAGTATTGTTAAAGTTGCTATTTATATAATTTTTCTTAAAAGTGATATCTTGAATAGCTATTCGTTGAAATAAAATTCACACTATATTTGGAAAGTAAAATAGAGACCGACACGTAAATTGAGACAATATCTGCGTGTACGATTAGTATTAATTAACTGTTGCCTACATCAGGGTACACTGAAATGGTAAAAATTGTACTGTTATTGTCATGTATCACTAAACAAATCCCATACAGTGATCAATCATTTCGTCATAATGTGATATTGAAGCTCAATTTATCAGTTATTAATAATTTTAAATAATGGGCGATATTAGTTAATATATTATTGATAACGATCATTTAATGAGCATATTTTATCCCCTAGTGATTGTGTGTATGTATGTATGTATATATATATATATATATATATATATATATATATACTTATTTATTTGTTTATATATATATTTATTTATGTATATGTATATGTGTTTGTTGGTGTGTATACATGTATGTATATGTCTGTTGTTAATACTATAACATATATGTTGATTGGTTTATTATGTATTTTATTAATTAAATATTACTACTGGATTGTGTTATATATTTCTTATATCGTCGGCTTAGTGGAAAAAGTTGCTAAGTCCAGTTTATGAAATATTGAGAGATTATCATTAGAAGTTCCATATTCTTGTGATAAATTAAAATGTTTAATTACTACGTTAATTTGCTGTCTTTTTTATTTTGCAATAATTATATTACGTAATTATAAACATACACTTAGTCCATAGAAAAGTTTAAGAGCATTGTTATAAAATGGAGGGCAGTGCGGCACTTAATATACTTTTTCCTGGCCATTAATGTGGAGATGTAGATATTCAAACGTTAACGTATAATGTTTCTGAAATTAAATGAGTTGAAATAATTAGGTCAATTATTTTCTGTGCCAGGCATTAAATACATTATATAATTTTCAGAACCAAGGTACAGTACACCAATTTACAAATACTCCAAGTACCATTGCAAACCAAATAGTTTTGGGAGGCACTAACGTACTTTTTTTTTGGCTGTCATAACACAGTGTTAAATTTATATTATCATGCTCTTATTTTACGACTATTTGATTCATTTAAAAATTGTTATTATGTTAATATTACCTAACAGAATAACACAATAGGTACATAACATTACTTCAAACCAATAGTTATTTTTGGATTCAATAAACCATAGCTTCCATTATTTCACCATCTTCATCTTCAGAGTTGTCTTCGACAGCTGACATTGGAACATGATTCTTCGGGGCGTATAGACTCTTGTACCATGTGTGCAATTATTGGGGAATTACTCCAGAAATGCACAGACGTAGAAGATAATTCTTCATTTCGTTGGAGATAGGAATCACATTCATGTACAATGTTTTGAGACTATCCGGCAGCACTATGCATGGAAAAATGAGCCAGTGTAAAAATATTTAGCCAATACTGCTTGGAGAAAACAAGTACATTTTTTTTATGATTACAAACATTAGAGAAAGTATCTAAGCTAGAGCGCTGAGTATAACGTGTGTCTACACAAAATTTGTCGCTAGCAACAATCACAGGAATGACTGGGCTTGCCGCTGTTATCATGTACTGAATTCACACATACAATGTTTTTTCCAGAAGGTGCTGTCGCATAGTTTATTTTAATACTTTCTATAAATAGTGAGTGTAGTAAAAGTGGACTTACCAACCATTTCCACTAAGCCGACGATATGTTTTTATTTAAGGTTGTTTTGTAATGTTAATATATTATTTATGTTTTCATTATTTTATTGGTGTATTATGCATCGAGAAATTTGTATTTGGCTTAAGACATGCTATGCAAATAAATAAAACTGTACACCCTACAGACATTAAAATATAATCTTTTGAAAAGGTTTTAAACAAAATTCATATAATTATTGAGAATATGTTTGTTTGTAAAATAATTACTATTTGTGTTGATAAAGGGGGGTTTTGTCTTATGGAATATTGTATCTGTAGTTTTATAAGTAATAAAATGTAACACAAATAACAAATTTCAGCTGCAGTAATAGTTTAGGGAATAATTAATAGACTGTTTACATTCCTTTGGAATTGTAAATAAAATTATTTATCATTTGCTTATAAGTCCAACATTTTATGTCATTTATTAACACTACACAGTTGAAATATTACTAATATAAAAAAAACACCCTTGGTATTTAGTGTCGTAGCATTTATCAGTGTGGTCATTACAACATGAATTATGTTGATCATTAAAGTGGTGTAAATTTTCCAAATATGTAATTGTGGTTAAAATTTGAGTTTACATAATATATTTGTGGGTCAAATATAATCAAGTGCTTTAACTCGTAGAAATTATGTATTTATGATCTTTGAAAGATTTTTACAATGGGGATGTTTGAGAAGATGAGTATTTCATGGATATACGCCATTACTTGCGAATGTTGCCAAATCGCAGATTAACCCACAAAAACGTATATCCATGAATACTCATCTTCTTATGTGTTTTATCTCACTAATTAAAGTGAATTACTCAACTCGGATAATAAATTTGTAAACAATCCTTCGAAGATCAGGTTTTTGTAAAATTATGTCATCGTATTTTGTATGAACATACAATAATATTACCAGCTAGGCCTATAAGCCTCCTAATATCACCTACGCTCATTGCAACATTAATTGTTAAGCGTCAATAATACTCAACACAATGTTCAACAAAGAGCCGTCAAACACTCCCGTTGTACCTACTTTATGTATAACGACACAGTCTTAGAAAAAAGAGTGGATAATCCCTGATGTCAGTGATTTTATACCAACTACACACTTAAAACTATTCTATTACAATACATCGAAACACAAAGATTTTAAAACTACTTTTTAAGTACAAGAAAGTCATGTGTAATGCTATTTGTGTTAATAAAAATATACGACGCAATTGTAAGGAGTTTGGTCGAACTTTGTTTTTTATTTTTACATTTTACAAACAAATGTGAAGTTGCATGGGTGTATTAAATCCATTTTGTTAATTAATTTTACTGAATTAAGCTCACTAGAACAGATTTTTGATGACAACTTCACAAGGGAAGTATGAAAAAATTAACGTATTTAATTTTTAACAGTAATTAAGAAGCTGGTGACTAAATATCTATTGAGGTGTGTTAAATCAATTTTTAAAAAATTCTTGCAGAGATTGTCGGCTATTAGGATCCGTTTTATAAATACCTCACTTCATTATGTAAAAGTTAAGTTTCCTTTATCTCCGTCATTACTTATAATGACACATAAAAGATATCTGTAGCCGGTGTTCTGAAAGTGCACGTAAACTTCTTAATTCCTCGCTAATGTACCATAAATAATTTACTGGGTACCAGTTTATTGTAAGCAGATGTAACTTCAAACAGGAAATAACCACCAGGCAAAGTTTCTTTCCCAGCGTTAATGTCCGTAATGCTGGTCATATTTCGATAATCGTACTACAAACCTGTCTTCTGAATAGTAAACCTATGTATGTTGCCTTGAACATAGGCAGATGTAAAAAACATTTATTTTATAAGTGTAGCAATGCAACCAATCTCTATAAATAAAGATAAGTGTCCCACTCTCATCAACGCACAGCCAACACCACTGGACCTAGAAACATAAAATTTTGAGGGGGCTTACGCCGTAGGCATCTACTAAGAAATTTTTTTTTCTAAATTCGAAAATTAAGGAAGTGAAACTAAATTAAATGTGGTTTCAATGAATACTGTATAGCTCTTAAACCCGTTGCGATGTCGAGGTGATTTCTGCTACAGATTGAACCTTACACATATTTTTTCAAAAGGCTTCAGGAATTTTTCAAATCCTTCCTATAAGCTCCATTAAAAAATTGACGTTGTTCTATAAAGCCTTTCTATATTTTTAACCAGTTGGGGTGTCGAGATAATATTGGAATTTGAATGAAACTTGCGTAAATACCTAAAATGATACGTCATGCATGTTTTTTTTAATTCGACAATTAACGGGTGGAAAAATGTAAAATATTTCAGAAATTTCGTAAGCAGATATGACTTCAGAGAAATAATTTAAAAGTTGTTTTTGGGGCACGGGATTGTATACACACGTTTAGCTTCTTAATAATTGACGACCAATCTTGACATAGTTGTTTGGAACATAGTAGTAGGTTTTTGGTTCGAATCCCGTGTAAGGCAAGGCGACGGAGAACTGCTGTAATGATATGTACGCACTTATTAGTCGCGGCTGATAGAAGAGTTAATTATGTTAATGAAGTGTGAAAATTTAAGGGTGACTTTCCCTTGTGTCGATACCCACTAAGGGATGGAAAACCGCAAATTGTAATATGACCTTGACATCAAGATCTAATTATTACGATTATAAGCTATTGTTATATATTTTCATTCAAGAATTCCACGCGAGCAAAACAGCGGCCGGAAATCCAGCAGTACATGTGCGTGTGTCTCATTTAAATAAATTTATATACATATAATTAAGCCCATCTATATACACGTGTTTTTTTTCCTAACATGGAGTTCATTTTTATAGCGTGCAATATTTGTAGTATACGTATGTTTGTGTGTTTGAATGACACCAAAATAACTCCGGTTTGCGTTGCATATAATGTTTTATTTAGGCTATTTGGGTAAAAACTAAGTATATACTTGAGTGTTAAAAACCACTAATTAAACCATTAATTAAAAATATTAAAACACCCTGAAATAAACCTTCTAAGTGGCATACATAAACCCATATATCACAAAGAACCAGGCTTGCGGTAAATGTACGTATATTCGTGTGTGTGTGTGTGTGTGTATGTGTATATATATATACACATAGACACACACACACACTACTATTCCGTGATAGGTAAAAAACTTATATTTGCATGTATTGTTAAAGGAAACGTCATGCAAGTTGATTTTTCTTTGCTAGTGAGAAACTGCAGGAGACAATATTGACAGGTTAACGGGCAAAAAGTATCATATAGACATGAGGTCGGAAATTAGTTCCAAGAGAGGTACTCCCACTCGAATTTGGTGATAAAATATATTTGAAAGTGTAAGTTTCAGTGATTGGAAGCACGCAAGGGAACACACCAGACAAGTGGCAAACTGTCGGGGAACCTGAAAGGTGTCGAGAATTCAGAGCCCTTTTTGGACGTGCAGACACTGCAGCATTCATTCGGTTGCAGGGTTCGTACATTTGAACACGTGTATCATTCGCTGCTGCGTGTTTTAGGTGAATGATTAGAGGCCTGCGGGTGCCACTTCAAAGGTCCTTGCCTAACAGTGGTTTCATAACGACAAGACGTGCACTGCATTGTTCTCTACAGGCATGGTTTATCAACGAATAGCCTTAAGCATACGCACCATGCATTTCCGGCCGTATGTTTCTGTATATTCTTTTATACTTACTCTCTCAGGGCTCGTCTCTTGCATTTCGTCACCAATAGAGCAAACCAACTTGCATGACGATTCGTCCCAACGATCCGAAAATAAGTTTACCAAACCTATCAACGAATCGACTGTCAAAAGTGTGCTCTTTGTAGTATATAAAATAAAGTTTATTGATAACCTTCTGAGACTACTCTAAATGTTTCCCTATTTTTTTCCATATATTATATATTTAGATTATGTTAAGTAAGGTTACATATTATTTTGTCAGCTTAATTAGTATTTTCTTAGGCAACAGTAAGTCCGTTTATGTTAGTTTTGGTAACGTTAATTTAGGTTTAGACTAGGTTATGGTTAGGTTACGTTACATTTCAGCAAGTTTAATTAATTTATGTGTAATGAGGCAAGGAAAGTATGTACAGAGCAGATTTATATGGGTAAGTTTAATAATTATTAGTATAATTAAAATTTGTTTAAATTTTTTCATTTTGGATTTTGTTGTATAAGGTAGCTTTACAATTAGATTCGGTAATGTAATTTTGATACTTTATTATAAGTTATTTTAAGTTAGACAAGTTCAGTTTGTGTTGGGTTAAGGCTATATTAGATACTTTTTGTTCGGTTACTTAGCATTGCTATGATATTTGTTTAAGTTAGGGTTATAATAATATGCTAATATTAAAGTAATGTTAGCATAAAATAAGTATCAAATATTAGGATTGTTTACTTTAGATTTAGAGAGTATATGTTTATGTTAGACTTGTTTGGCTTAGTTAAGTGTAGTTTGTCGTCAATTTTATATATATATATATATATATATATATATATATATATATATATATATATATATATATATATATATATATATAAAATTTTAAGTAGTTTAGATAGGGTTGAGTTGTTTTTAGTTGGTTTTCTTTAGTTTACTTTAACAAATTAGGTACAGTTAGGTTAGTTTTGATTATGTCTTGTTTAGGGTTCTAGATGTTCAGTTAAGACAAGTTTTCTTAGTGTTAGTTTAGGGTAATATTTAAACGAAATAAGTAATTTTGTCATTTTGAAGACGGTATTGTTAGTTGAAATTAGTATATATTATTAGATAATTTGGTTTGTACTTGTGTACAATATATTTTTTTTTTAATTTATGTAAGTATTTTAAACTATGCAAGAATACTTTATGAGAAGTTATTTAGATTTGAATTTCATAGTTTCCTTTGTGTTAGTTTCGTTTATTCTATTTTCGAATACATAAACTCGTATTTGGAATACTGTTTTAGTTTACAATTCTTTTGCAGTGTCAGATTTACATTGTAATAACCTAATTTTGTATAGCAACTGTTTAGATTGCGCAATTCGGTTATCATGCACTCACATATTTTTTTAATTTTCAAATTGAACAATGCTTTTTTAATTTATTATACATCACTGAATACTAAATATGCAACTAGCCTTCGTGTAAAGATGTTTTGTTTGTGCAAACATTACGATATATTCACAATATACCATGGGTTTGGTTGTATCATGTTTTATGTCATGCAACTTCAATTAATAAACGCATGGTCATTTAAACTGTATAAATTATAAATTTTAAAATGAAGTACACATATTCCTGATAATTATGTTACTCTTTTTACATAATAAATTGTAATTTCGTAGAACAAATGCTTGAATTGTAATTTTTGTAATATAAGATAGTTAAAAATCTGTTATTAGAATGTAAAAATCGGGTAAAAGTAAATAAAATATTTTGTTATTAAAACATATATATATATATATATATATATATATATATATATATATATATATATATATATATACACACACACATTAGATGAGATATTCAGTAAGTATGTTCAATTATCAAAACTAACACTTGTACTATATTTTATAATGTTAATTGTTTACTAAAATAGAATTGTTAGTAAATAAAGCTTGTTAAATAAACATTCTAATTAAGTATATAGCTTTATAACGTGCAATTGGATCAATTATAACTAAAACGTAGGTATTTATTTAATAATGCAACGTAATATTATTCATTTACTTACTTAGTACAGTATATAGTTGATAATATATCATGCCTTAAGTATTATTATATTGAACGAGTACCAAATTAAGTTTTATTATTATATATTTAATATCAGTAGCACCTCTACGGCGTAGTCGGTTAGACGCCAGTCTGCGGTGCAAGATATCTTGGGTTCAAATCCCTGTTCGTTCTGGCATGGATGTTGTGTGTCTTTTCATCTTCATCTGATCTTAAGATATCGTTGTTAAATTGACAGTAAAGCCTTTTCACACCCCGCCTAGGAAAGTATTACTAAAAAAATGCAGCTAATTATCTGAGTTACAGATACTTTTTATTTTATTTTTTGTTTATTTAATTAAAACTACAACTATCAAGTTATGAAAATATATTATTTATGTTACAATTATTAGATTGCAGTTATATTCTGGCATAATCATATTTTATAAATACTGATTGATTATTAAAGCTTATGCAGTTTAATATGTCAAACGTTTATTTGCAGTACTTAATTTTAAAAATTACTTTTCTTACATTAAGGATATTTTTAATGTACTATTGTAAATGTTTTGAGATTGTTATGTGAACACATGTTTATTACACTTTAAAATGTTATTGAAGGTAGATTTAATAGGTACATTATATTTTTAAGTATAGCTCTAAAATAAATACACAACTCTTCCCTTTTATGTTAATTTTATTGTCATAGCAAAGTAGGTGTTCTGGTAAATACATCTAGAATGGCAACACTTAGATAATAAAAAGAATAAATTTTAAATTAAGAATATGTATATGCTAAGTTACGTCTTCATTAATTTAAATTTTACTTATTATTTCATTTTCGTTTAAATAGTTATAAATTTATTATTCGCTGTTTATTATTTGAATTGTTATTCACTAAACTATATAAATAATTTTTAAATTAATTTTTTTGGGGATTCAACCTGATATAAATGTTACAATTATTTTATTTGAAATTAATGATTGACTGTAATGGCCATTTATGACGAGTACTTTCATAATAATAATTTTTTTATATTTTGGATTCCGTAATTTCTTAATTAATTACAATAATGTGTTTTTTAATTATTAGTAAATTTAATGATCAAATCTATATAATATAATGTGTGATATTTAGGAAGTTATAAGTAAAACGAATACTTATTCGTGATTTTATAAAAAAAACTATTCTTGTTTGTATTTTATGTCTGAGGTACATAAAGACGTATTTAATAGCCGTGGTATTTTTACCTTGGAAATGTATCACGATCGTGGACTTACATGAATATTCCGACAATAGTTCCTGTCTTATTTTTGACAGTGCAATTTCAATTGCAAGTAAAAAAATTCTAAATGTATTTATTGGACGTAAAGACCCTTTATGGCTTTATTAACATTGGGAGTGTTTGTTTGTTTATTTAGTTTAAATATGTTTGGTTGAAGTGAGAAGGATAAATATGTATCTCCTAATACTTGAATATGAATAAATGATAAATATTTGGCAAGATATAACTTGCAATATGAGTTGAGACATCTCATGGAAAGTTGTGTTTATCACGACGAAGGAGATTGCGACTTCAATGTTGGATTTATTTTACCAATAGTTGTGGGTGCCTAATATTTTGGTATTTTCGCCACTTAACATCCTGCACTATTTGAGTTAAAACCGGCGTGAATCTAGTAGGTTTATAACTTTTTTTATATCAGTACGAAAAGACCATTTAACATAAATAATTAATGTAAGTTGATTTACTTTACAATTTCGGCATATCTGTGTGTGGTACTTAGAATTTGTTTGTATTGATTTATTTTATTTAGTTAATTATAATCGCAAATGTACTGTCACTAAACCTACAATGTCAAATGACATTAAGAAATAAATTGAAAATATAGATTTAAAGTGTTATTATAGACTTCAACTACTTATAAACATTACACCTAAATAGTTCCTGGGTTAAGTAGTGCTGATGATGAGTTCGTTAGTATTGCAACACGCCGACTTAAGATAAATCGATTTACATGTTGTTTTAAACGATTTTAGCCTTCGGGTTTTATGACTGTTTTTTTATCAGTGATGTTAAACACATATTTTTGGCAAGAATGTTTAGTCATTAAGAAGTATATATTGTTATCTGAGAAGCAATAATTATATATTTTTTCTATGACCGGCAAGAAACTTGTAAGTTATTTGACAACTTTCCTTGAATGTCTGAATTATAGGCGAATGTCAATTGATATTGACATTGCCGAACATTCCTGTATTTTTGTAGCTATATTTCGGATATTTTTTAACTAACAGGGCCCGATATTATGCAGAGTAGCGTTATTGTAGCCCTCCAAATGATACCTGACCTCTAGTTAACGTATATACTATAAAATCAGCTATTATAAAATATGATTACTCCTACTGATCGAAGTAAAATGTAAACATCATCGTATTAAATAGATACATAAAAAAAATATCAACGCGCTATTCTCATGTATGGATCATATTAATCAACCATATTTCAGATATGTTACAATATGACTTACTTTATTAAATGTAAGTTTAATATTACAGGTATAACATACGCTAACAATAGTCACGTTAAAAGTTGTAGTACTAAAAAATTCGCATAGTGGTGCAAAATTTCGTCATGGTAAGATATTAATCGGGTTTTAAAGATCAATTAATGCCCTGTAAAAAATTTAAAACATAAGTTACTGGTGATTTACAGTACTGTCATAATTGTGAATAATAAATATGACGCTAGTGTAAAATCAAAAAATAATTTTTCTTACTATACACTTTTATTAAAAACTTTTTTATGTGTACTTATTTATTACATTTTTTTCAAGATGCTAAAATACAATTAACGTCAGTAATACATTCCGTTTGTGTTGATATCGCAAATATTATAATTAGTACAAAACTGGTTGCACAGATAAATACAACTACTACTACTCCCAATCTTTTCTTTAACAGATTATTATTTAATAAAATGGCGATACAAACGATAGTTAATTTAAATAATTGTCTAATGAATTGCAACTAGATTGATTACCTTCCTTACGCATTTAGGAAAATTATTTATTGTTGTTTACACAAATAAATAATTTTGTTTCGTCGTTATGTATATTTGCTTGATGACTTTTTCCATCATGATCACTTTGTCAATGCATTTCTTCGTTTAGAATTCAGTGTTTTATCATTATGTTTGTTAGATTTTGTGTCCCATATTTATTATATCTCTTTACTTATATTTTACCATGTTTATTTTTTATGTTGGATTTGTGAGAGTACGTAAGAGCAAGTTTTTTTTAGTAAGATTAATTTGAAGTGTGGAAATTATTATTACGTTTTCTTTTAATAATGTTTTAACATTTAATTTCACTGTTCATATCATTTTGCTATTTGACTAATACGAGTGGTTTGTTGTCGAAAAATTGTTTTTTTTTTTTTTTTAATTTATTATTTTTCTACATATTAGTTGTGTTTTTTCCAGTGTTTTAATGATATCAAGAAATATAATTGTATGATTTGTAAATTTAACCCAGAGGATTGATTTATCGTTAAAATGTTTTTTTTTTTTTTTAAATCTATTTAGCATTGATTCAATTTTGTATGTTTCTAGTAGTAATTTTCTTATGTATTCATTTTGAATCTAAATTTATAATTACAATATGCGTACGGTATCAGCCTGAGCGTCTTCAAGCTCAGAGAAAACTTTTTCTGCCAATGCTGTTTTGTACTTTTTTTAAATGTCATATTGTTTTTCTTTAAGTTCTTATTTTAACGAGGTTCTTATTTTTGTGTACGTTTTTATTCTTAGTTAAGATTATTATGCTTCATTACGTATTTGATTTCCTGACGTTTATGTTAAAACCCCTGCATCTAGTTCAATAATTTCACGTTAGGTCTCACCCCACATGTGGGGATTTTCCCGTTTTTATCACAAAAATATTTTAGTTTAGGTAACTAATCAAATATTATCTTAACATTTTAGCATTAAACCATTGCCTTTTTTATTTTATTATAATTTTTACACACGCATTATTTAATGACTCTGAAAAGCCGAAAATACGTTTAGATTTTTAACAATAATATAACTATGTTATCAATATCAGTCGAATATTATGTATGTATGTATGTTGATAGCAAGGTTATTTATTTTACAAAAAAAAAACGTAATTACAACTCGGCTTGTTAACACCGCACCTTTATAAGCTGAAGTATTATTAAAATTAGATGCCTATAATGTATTCCATGTTCTTTCTTTATTAATAATAACTGGATTTATCAGTGATTTCATTTTAATTAAAGGAGAATTAGCTGGTATCTTAATTGGATTTGGTTGTTTAAGCGTGATCTTAAATCTTCATTTGCATTTTTATTTCGGTAAATTGTGTAAGTATTGCTTTAGGTGGTTTATACCAATATGTTATTGAGGAATATTTAGTTCAATTATTTTAATAGTTGCACATGGATAGTTTTTTTGTTTAGCTTATATTTTTATGAGTGTTTATAAGATGGACATTGTTAATAATTAAAATACTAATAAATTTTATGTATGCAGTAGCTCTTTATTGATTTTTTAAATATATGTTGCTCATCCACCATTTGAATTAGATGAGAGATTTTTTTATTTACATACTTATTTCCAAGGGTGTCTACTTTTATTCCTGTAGCCTTTCAAATGTGAATTATTGCATTTTCTGCAAATTTTACGATTATGAGACCAAATTGACAGAGTATTACTAGGATGAGATGGCATTGGTTACATTTCATATTGTTTTGTAATTACAAGACCTAGTATTACTAGTATGAGATGGTAGTGTTTACATTTCATATTGTTGAGTAATAATAGGACCTAGTATTACTAGTATGAGATGGTGCTGCTTACATTTCATATTGTTGAGTAATTAAAAGACCTAGTATTACTAGTATGAGATGGCATTGGTTACATTTCATATTGTTAAGTAATTACAAGACCTAGTATTACTAGTATGAGATGGTATTGGTTACATTTCATATTGTTGAGTAGTTACAAGACCTAGTATTACTAGCATGAGATGGTATTGGTTACATTTCATATTGTTGAGTAATTACAAGACCTAGTATTACTAGCATGAGATGGTATTGGTTACATTTAATATTGTTGAGTAATTACAAGATTTAGTATTACTAGTATGTGATGGTATTGGTTACATTTCATATTGTTGAGTAATTACAAGACCTAGTATTACTATTATATGATGTTCTAGTATTACTAGTATGAGATGGTATTGATTACATTTCATATTGTTGAGAAATTACAAGACCTAGTATTACTAGTATGTGATGGTATTGGTTACATTTCATATTGTTGAGTAATTACAAAACCTAGTATTAATATTATGTGATGGTATTGGTTACATTTCATATTGTTTAGTAATTTATAAGGCCTAGTATTACTAGTATGAGATGGTATTGGTTATATTTCATATTGTTGAGTAATTATAAAACCTAGTATTACTAGTATGAAATGGTTTTGGTTATATTTCATATTTTTTAGTAATTGCAAGACCTGGTATTGCTAGTATGAGATGGTATTGGTTATATTTCATATTGTTGAGGTATTACAAGACATAGTATTACTAGTATGAGATGGTATTGGTTACATTTCATATTGTTGAGTAATTACAAGACCTAGTATTACTAGTATGAGATGGTATTGGTTACATTTCATATTGTCGAGTAATTAAAAGACCTAGTATTACTAGTATGAGATGGTATTTGTTACATTTCATATTGTTGAGTAATTACAGGTCCTAGTATTACTAGTATGAGATGGTATTGGTTATATTTC
The DNA here is from genome assembly GCA_003012365.1 of Medauroidea extradentata. Lineage (NCBI taxonomy): Eukaryota > Metazoa > Arthropoda > Insecta > Phasmatodea > Phasmatidae > Medauroidea > Medauroidea extradentata. Next base: position 21,005 of record PNEQ01110467.1, read on the forward strand.
ATATTGTTGAGTAATTATAATACGTAGTAGTACTAGGATGAGATGGTATAAGTTACATTTCAAATTGTTTAGTAATTACAAGACCTTAGATAATTTAATGCTACAATAATTACAGTTTTTTACAAACATTTTGATTATTGATTATTATTCGTATATATTTGAGGAATGGAAATAATCGGATGTTAAATTTTCACATTTAGTATTTTCACTGTACTTTTGCTCGGCTGTGCGCCTCAGGAGCCTTGTAAGTTTGGCAACAGACGAACGTTATTTGTGCAACTCAGTGCTGACTTCCACGGGCGATTAGTTAGTTTCGTGCAGGCGCTAGCTAGACCTCGTTTTTCTTTCAGTGTGCGGCTATGGTATACTCAACACGGCCCGTCGATTGCGGAAAACAGGGGCTTGATAACAATGGCCGGCTGCCGGTTGCCCAAGAAGGACTGCTTCGGTCAGCAGAGTCGGGCGTTAGGAGAGTCGAGTTGAAAACGTTTTTCGGAGAGTTCGTACGTGGCCGGCGAGTTGTTAACACGCAGCTATCGGGAGCTCTGTGCTTCGCTAAGGGTCGTTAACAATGTGTGAGATGGTCCGAAATTGCGTTGAGAGGATGCCGGGACTCGAGGGGACTATATTCTGGGGAAGGAGCCGCTAGGACGAACTTAAAGGACGATCGTCTGGACGTCGAGACGACGACGGTCAAGGCAGGGCTGTTGCCAGCTGCTCGTCACTAAAGTACCTGTAGTTTTCTAATTATAACTTAAATCTAAATTTATAAGTAGGTCCTTTGGTTTACTTAAAGTAAGAGTTTATATCAGTCTAGGTACCTGATGTTTTATGGGATTAGTCAGAATTTTTATTGCCATGACCACGACTGTGAATTAAATCAATAAATAAACTTGTGAGTGCGAATTAGCTTTCCAGCTGTTAACTTTGTCAGTCAAAGCTTAAACGCATCATTTTAAGAAGTATACGTTTCTTAAAACTTTCTATTTATAAATTGCTTAAACTCATTTGTGCTACTTGTATAAATACTCATTTCATTAACTGTGATACTTTCATGTACAAATTTTACCAAATTTTTAATTGTATGTTCTATGAGTTTCCTAAATGTTGTGTTGACTACTGTAATTTCTCAGCTTAAGAAACACAGTAGCTACTATATCTCAAATTACTATTATTATTTTTTTAGTTCTTTTACGAAATGTGACTGGTCCTGTATAGGGGTTTTCTAACTATATCCTGAAGGTACCTACATGCTAAGCGAGTGATTATGTGTTTGCCGGGTGAGTTGTCTTTAATGGCAGAGCTACGTCCCGCAATAACTAAATTATGGTATATTAAGTCTAGGTTTCTATTTTATGTTACTCCGAGTGTATACGTGTCAGCTTCACTTCGAGTGTATTGCCTCAGCTCTGTGCTTTGAGCCCTTTTCACATTAAGATAGGTCTGTTTTAGAGAAACACGTGAAAATAAGTTGCATTTGCTATATCTTCCAACTCCCCCGTAACAAGCGTTAGAAGCTATAAGAAAAGTTATTGAGTCCCAAACACATCGCACTTTTGTTACAGTATTGTTTAAATGTTGAATTGTGATATATGTAACTATATATATATATATATTATTTAACTTTAAATTTTATGTTCATTTAATTTGTTTTGTAATGTTATTGCTGCTGTGATTAAGAGTGGTCGAATTCCATTCCCTGCCCAATTACCTGCGGCAATAGTTGCTCCAGCACCTTTATCATCTATATTATATTTTTATGCGTCACTAAAGATTGGTGTATTTTAACTCATTCAATCATGTCCATTATATGCCAATACGAGTTTAGTTTGAAATTCACATTTTATTTCTTTGATACAGATAATCTGTTAATTTTGGATTTCATTTTTGTGAGATTATTCCATTATTAAATTTAATTAAAAAAACCGATGTGATTGTATTTATGTATTTTATTTTAAGTTATGCTTCCCGAAAAATTGTCCTGCATAAACTGGTTTTTGGTGTAGGCGTTTGAATTACAGATTATTGGCACAATTGACTGTATAGTTTTATATGAGTTTCTGTTATTGATGTTTTTAATTTATCCTGTTTTAATGAAATTTCCTTATTTAATAAAAGTTAATATTATTGATTATTTATTTAGTTATAAAATTTTTTATTACTAAGGCTATTTTATTTATGTTTTTTTCTGCATAGTAAATTATGTACGTTTACTAGTAGGTTAAGAATTAGGCTGTATATTATGTTACATTTAAGTTTTTATTGTTCTGTATTATTGTGATGAGACTAAATAAATGTACAATTTATAGATGGTTTGTTCTCTTTGGTGTCAGAGTTTTTATTACTTGTTACGTAAATTTTCATTTTTATAGTCACAAATTTCGGAAATTAGTATTTAATAACTTTACTATTATTTCTGTTTGATTTATTTTCCAAACTGTTTGTTTAATTCATGAATGGTATAATATGATATAAACACATTTTGTATATTTCAAGTAGCATAAGAGTATTACTTATATCAAAATTATTTTGTTTGTATGGTGGAAGTATAATGTTTTATAACTAAATTAATAACAGTATTAACAGAACTCAGCAAAAAAAAAATATTTAGGTAGCAGCTATTGTTGATGATTTGTTTCCTCTTCCTTGGAATAAATAAATTCAATTTTAATAATTTAAAGCAATATTTCTCTCATTTGGTTTCAGTTAACAAATAAGATATTGTTTTACCTTTTTTGTTAAAAAATATGCGTTATTAAAGATGTATGGTTGTAAGATATATCGAAATATTTTAGTAAAAACCGTTGTTAGAGATTACTATTATTATTTTTTATTCAGTTCTGTGGACCCTGATTTCATTTATGAAATTTTATGAAAATTAAGAAAACTAGTTTTCTATTATTTATGTTCTATATTGTTACGGTTTGAAGTGTATTAATTAATATAATAATAACCATACTACAATATTAAGAATTAAACTGTAAAGGGACATATTTAAGCAAAAAGAACAAACTCACATAGTTATTTAGCTCGAGATAATCATACTAAGAACAAAGAATTGGTCTGAAATATATAATTAAAAAGGACCAGTATTACATCGTAAACTTTGAAAAAAAATAAGGGTTCATAAAAGGGGTAGATATACTCTGTAAACTTCGACCTTTAATATTTTTGTTCCAATTAAAAATGGGTTTTTTCCATTTTGCTTAACTCGACAAATGAGAGAAAAAATTAGTTAAAATGGATTACATGGTGATGTTTTGTCGATTATTGTACACCTGAAAAGCGATATTTTGTTTTGTTCTAGTATATTTCTTAAAGTCATTATATTAATATGTGTTTTGTTTGTAAGAATTTGTATTTTAATATTCATAAATGATGTCAAATTTTAAACTTATCTTGATTATCAAAATTTTTCATTGAAGGTTAAATGCACTAATATAGTAAGTCAGTTAATTTGCATGTGTTAATCAAAATACCTCAAAATGACTGTATATATCTACGAAATGTCAATATTATGCTGCCCTTAGAACATCACGTGATTATTTCTAAAAAAATTAATAAATTAACATTCAACTGTTGTAGTTCGCAACGTAGTTAAAATGTTCCCATCGTCGTGTAGAATCGAAGTAATAGTCTGGCTACAATCATTTTTATCCATAAACAGTCTCTATAAGAGGAACAAATATGTCTAAATTTTCATGTGCTTGAAATATACAGAAGTTTGAGACCCGGAAATGTTACGAGTAACGACCAGCCGGTTGGACTTCACAATCCTGTATACACTATGTCTTCAGATACTTGTACATTGTCTGCTGCTCCAGTGAGTGGCCAGCTGTACATGTGACAAGGTAGCGCGGGAGTCAGTGAGTGTTTTCATGCAGGTCTGCTGTTGGTTCAGTCCTCAAGGAAGAGTTTTGATATCATATACCTAATCGCGAAAGGTATTTAAGTTCACAGGAGTTTGAAATCTAACGACCTTTTCAAATGAACTCGCGAAATTTCCTGGTCTCTTTATGTAAAACTACAATAATTGTAACACAATATATTTGAGATTGCTATTTAATATTTTATAACATGCACGCGAGACTGATTTTCCCTAATTGTTATTAAAATAATAGTTTTAAGAAGAGGATTCTGTAAGTGATAAATGGAGCAACGCCTATAGATGGTAATACTGAACCTATTTGAACTGCAGGGGATAAACTACTATGGGAAAATGCGAAGAGAAGAGCCTACTTATGACATTAGTAAATATAATTATTGTTTAACGTACGACTATTACTTTTGTGTTCTATAATCTTTGACATGTTCCTTTTCGTGTAATAGCTCGTTGTAACTGAATTTTTTCTTAACAGCTGTAAAGGATTATAATAATACTTCCTTAGTGTAACAGCTTTAACTAGCACAATTTTATAAATATATTTGGTAGTGTTCTACTAAACGCCAATGTTCTAATTTGTACTGAATAATAGTGATGATTTTGATTTGTTGGTAGTTGTTTACTTCACTAGAAGTTAATGTACCAGGAATGCTAAATACATATCCATGAATAAAGGCTACAGCTACCAACTATTAAATGTCAGCGGTATTTTTTTAAAATAGTTATGATTACTAGAAATGTTAATTGTCACACTAGTGTTGTACTTCCAAAAAAAAAAAAGTAGTTAACATCGTATGGCCAGAAATAATGTGGCAGTCATTCGTGTTGCGGTTCCCAGGTAAACAACATTTCTGACGGTTTAAAATGGCCCACATACTACGAAAGGTATTAATATTGCAGGAATACGCACAGATAGGCGTACTAAGAGTGAAAATATAATTTTTGTATTTCTAAGTTGTTCCAAGTTATACAAAATTATAAAAAAAAGTAGTGCCAATGTTATGCTCATTGTTAAATAGCTTGTTATCGTAAAAATATAGGTAAGTTATCCTATTAAACTGCCAATTATAATTATTGTGAACAATTCAATCAAAATTAATGTTGTATATCTATTGGAATAGGAATTTAATAAGATATTGGTACCTTATTAAAAGTTACCAATGGTTTATTTCATGTAACTAAATAACAAAATTGTATGATTTAGAATTAATGAGATAGTACTTTTAAGCAATTTAATTTTCTTGTATCAAAGGCATATTAAAATTGTATTGTTGTTGTGAAAAAGTAAAAATGTTAAAACAAATTAGTTCATCCAAGGTAATGTTGTTATTGACCCTTTAGAATATAATTTAAGTATTGAGTTTTGCATGAAATTTTAACAATCAATATTATTATTTACAGTATTATATATATATATATATATATATATATATATATATATATATATATATATATATATATATATATATATATATAAACAACTCATCTAATGAGATAATTTGCCGCATGACAAAATATTTATTATTGTTATATATGACTGGTATAGTTTAAATTTTATTTTATTTTTAGAATTGTGAGTTTAATACAGATTTAATTAAAAGTATTAATAAGTTCTCTTTTAACAATGGATTACTTTCCAAATAGCTCTTAAATTGGCCAAAATGAATACATTATGTCTTAATAAAATTCTATCTTAATTTAATCATTCAGTGATAGTTAACTGAAGAAATTGGGTTTTTTATGTAACAGTTTTTGGATCAATATAATATAAAATAAAATAATTCGGTTATGTACTTCTAATGGTCATATATTATATGTCATCACGATGTACTATAGCTAGGGAAAGGAATATTTCGCGAGTTCGACGACATGCGTGTTAGAATCCATTGTCCTATTTATATACAAGCCTCGGCCATTTGTCCACTAGCTGCTACTCACCGGAACAACAGACAATGAACGAATGGACGGGCTCGAATATGTATAGGACAGTGGAGTCTAACACGTCGGTCATTGAACTCGCGAGTTATTCCTTTCCCTAGCTATAGCTGAATAACTTCTGATTCACTGAAGTCTGAATATTTATTGGTTTAATGTCATTGGTGACCTACCAATAGTAAATATTGTGTTGCAATAACTAATAATGTTACAGCAGGGGTAATATAAATCGGTTTAATATTTTGACCAATTTAATTACGGTTGTTGTTTTTATTAAAAACAAATACGATTTTTGTGCTTGTTATTTTTGTAAGAGTTGTAATTAAAAATAATATGAGTATGAAGATATTGAAGTTGTTCTAATGGAAGGTTAGTCTGACTGTTTAGAGCTAAAAAGTATTACAATACTATGATGTTTTACGTTTTAGAACCTAATTAAAAGAGGAAATTCTGTTGGAGAATTTTCTGTTGGAGGCAAATAATGTCCTCATTCAAACGGTTATGTTAAAAAGAAACGAAAAATTGCCGTAACGATGTTAAATTTTACATAATTGTTTCTATTAATTAAATGTTACTTCATAACTGTGATCTGAATATCAAGGTATAGTGCTAATCCCAAGTCTTCGAGCGAACATTTTAGATATTTCACTATTACTTTTAGTAATAACATAATATTATTATGGGCTTATTGTTATTCCTGTAACTAACGGATAGCAATGACTAAAACCTGATACGATTTCGAAAACTGCTTCTATCGGTAATATGCAGTGAAAGTGAGTTACAACAAAATGTATGGCTTGTCAGGTGACATCAACATATCCATTTTATAATAAAATTCCTGTTAAATTTTATATTTAAAATATAAATAGTGAAACATTCAATATCCAGGTTTTGTTGCTAAACATCTAAAAACTATAAATTCATTGGAACTACAATATATATTATAACTGAAACAAAGCATGCCCAAATATCTACGCTTACATCAACAGTTATTCTATTGAACCAATTGAAGCCACAGCATTCATTAATTACAGAATACTTATTTTTATTAATTTCATGTAAACATGTGATATCAACTCCTGATGCTTATGCAGCTAAAGAAGCATAACTCCGTTCCTATACATGTATATACTACTCTATACAGTTAAAGGTGTTTTAAGGTGGTGGTTGTTTAGTCGTCGAAATTCGGCGTTAGGTGCCATGATTATTACTGTCGATTAAACCAACTAATTGAACCACAAAATATAATAGTATTTCTGTAAAAATGTTTAACAATAGCACGTCATTCAACAATTATATTATATACTTAAGTATTTTCGATAATTGAACCTGTTATATATAATCCTCTTCCTACTAGAAAATTTATCAACAGTCCAAGTATTCCTGAAAGTAAATACACCAGTATTGAAATAGATAATTATAATGTATTTATGTTTGACTGTGAATAACTATTGTTTAGTTAGTAACGTTTAATTTAAAAATAAGAAAAAAGTTAAAAATACATTAACAGATAACTTACTCTTTACCAAAGTCTCCTTTTCACTGGCATAACAGAAACGTAAAATTTGAAGGTGCAGATTTAACAATACTTAAAAATAATGTGTTTAGTATAACTGTGAAAGATATTAGCTAACTTAAATTATTGCTATAATCTTACGTTAACGGTATTTATTGCTAATCCTTTAATTTATATTTTTATTAGTATATTAATGTTTTGAAATGTTTCGTAAAAAAATTCAAACTTTGTTCAGTATTTAAGGGCTTGTTCCCGAGTTTTTTTTTCAGACTGGTGCCAATAACTCAAATATTTTTAACCAAAAGTTTTGAAAACATTTGAGTCAATGTGCCATCACACGATGCACAATACTGTGGATGCGTTTTTTTTTAAATAATGTACCATTCGCCAGTAAAAAAATAATTTCCTTCATTTTTGCTTATTTTCACGACAAAAAAACGTGGTACTTTGGGTAATAAAATCTAAAAAAACCGTTCAGTATAATTCTACAAAAAAAATTCAGCTACAAATTATAACATACAAGTGTCAAAACTGTGCAACGAAATTTTGCTAAGAGTATTAGTTAGCAATAAAAAAAATATTTTCGAAATCACTGCAAAACTCCGTAACAAGGCCTCAATAGCATAAAGGCTGACGATACGTTGGTAATAAAAACTAGTAACTATAGTTACTATTGTAGTGTTACTATAAAACTTATTGTTGCTTATACACATGGTTGCTTTGATATTATTTAATTTAAATATAAAACATAATTAATTTGGTTGAACTCTATTTCATGTATTCATCCAAAGAGTATAGCAGTTTTTTACAGCCATTATTTCTAATGGATAAATACGCTTTAAATTTTAGCATATATATTTATTTGAAACACCCACTACGCCAATAATAATTAATGTAATGAGATATTTTGACCCAGTTAATTGTTTTATTTTGCATACAACTATTCTATGAATAATTGAGTCGCCCATATGCAAAACTGAGTATGTCCACCAAAATGGAAAACTATTTTTGTTGTGCAAGTGCCTCCTTTAGACCATCCTGAATGTAATGCATACAAATTTCTGAAGCAGAAATTGTTAAAACCTGTAAAATGTAAACGACGAAAACCATGCACAGATGCATAACTTGGTTTTGGCAGCAATAGTCCAGAAGCAAAACTCTGTATATTCGAGCACCACTCCATAAACAAAACTAAGTATGTTCTGGTACAAATTACTGGAGAATATGAGTCGCCCATATGCAAAACTGAGTATGTCATAGAGATAAATGTTTTCAGGAAATAAAAAAATACAACTAGTCTTTATTTCACAATGTTTAGAAATCTATCTATATTAAATTGATTCCGTGATGCCTTCCTGAGTATGTACGCAAAGACCCCAAAATAATGGACACAAACAAATTAAAAGAAACGTGATAATCATTTGTACAAACCTAGTTTTGCAGCTGTAGTAAGGAATTACCAAGTTTTGCATTTGTACTGAAATTTTGAAGTCTGCCTTTTCCTCATTATTGCCAACATAACACATAAGGAGATCACAGAAAAGGAAAGTAATATTGAAATACAACAACCTACATTACTGGCACTTCTCATTAAACACTAGTGCGATAGTTTCTTGACAGATACAAAATTTCCTAAAGTCATGGCGATAAGGAAAGTAACATCTTGATACAACAATCAATATTATTCAAACTTCTAGCTAAACTCTAGTAAAAGATGGTTATGGCAGATACAACAATATTTTCTAAGTAATGACCAGTAAAGTAACAACAACATAATAATCTACATTATTCAATCCTCTTATTAAAGTCACATATAGGCCTACATATTTCTCTCAAGTCAAAGCAAATTAAGTAATAAATAAGTACAATAATCAATCAACATTATTGAATGTTCTCATAATATTTGTAGTAAAATAATTTGATGACAGATACAACATTTACTCAACCAATGCCAAATCATGAATACACTGGAAGCGCAATAACATCATCAACAACTTTGAAGTCATAATTTTCCTCTTCATTGTTAACATCTTCTGTTTGATTGCCAATGACACCTTTATAATATCTCAACATCTAATTTATTTTCCAATTATTCTCGAAGTGCTAGTAAGAAGTGTGTCTACATCATATAGTTTGGACCTTTTCGCAGGATTTCCAGTTGGAAATAGGGTTTACTGTCATGTTCCGTGAATGTTTCCTTTCCTGCAAATTATTTTCCCTTCTCCGATGTCTATGTTGTAGTTTACCTCTCCTGTGACAATGCGATTTCCTGTTTGGACTTCGTGATAATGAGCCTTTTCACGGGTGAAAATTTAAAATGATATTGGCCCGGTGGTTTCAACACAAAAGACAATGCATTCTTCCAGTTTTTGTCGAAACAATCGACCGTTAAATGGAAAAATTCCCATATTTTTTTAATATTTTACAGTATTCATCAGGGGAAATGAATAATTTTGCCTCAAAATTATTTTCCAACTGTCCAAAAAGTTCTGTCCGGTGGCAAGAATGAGTGTCCTACAACAGGGAAGAAACCTCAGCTCGTTTTACTGTTACAGGGGCTTCATTAGTTAGCCAATAACATAGCATACAAATCATATTTTGGTTTTTGTTCTGACCTGGGAAGCATTAAAAAATCTCTTATGGAATGGATTTTCAATAATGTTGATTGATTATTGTTCTTAGTTGTTACTTAATTTGCCTTGACTTGAGAGAAGTATGTAGGCCTGTATGTCACTTTAATAAGAGGACTGAATAATGTCGATTATTGTATTTTGTTGTTACTTTACTTGTCATGACTTAGAAAATATTGTGGTATCTTCCATAACCATGTTTTACTAGAGTTTAGTACGATGTTTAAAGAATATTGATTGTTGTATTAAGATGTTACTTTTCTTATTGCCATGACTTTAGGGAACTTTGTATCTGTCAAAAAACTATCGTATTACAGTTTAATAAGAAGTGTCTAATATATTTCTAAACATTGTGAACTAAAGACTAGGCGTTTTTTCATTTTAAAACTTTTGTCTCTAGGACATACTTAGTTTTACATATGGGCGACTCAATTCGTTAACATGATATTAAATGTTAGCCAATATGTCTGTAGATAACACGTAATTTTATGCATTCAAGAAAGAAGAGGCCAAACTTCTACTTTTGCCACAAATTATCTCAATACAACATATCTTTGAATTTGTGTTAATAATAATGAAATAATTAGTAATGATTTATCTGATAATAAATATAGTTTTCTATATTAATGCGACTGATTGAATTTAGAAGTTGGTTTGAATTCCATAGGGGTTCGAAGATAAATTAATGAGTGGTTGACAATTTAAAATGATGGGTGATGTTTCTGTAAGTGTTAATTCATTAGCTAAAACGTTCTTCCTGGTCCTTAATTGAATAAGTTTTTTAAATGTTGTAGCGAGTGTTTTCAATATAAACACGTTGATAGAATAAAAACCGAGATTAATATTTACTATTTCATATAATTATTAGTTGTATGGTTTGGTAAGATGATGTTATAGAATTATGTATTGTACAATTTTCATCTTAAAGACGATTGCGTAATTATTCTCAATATTATCATTTTCGTTGATATTTAAGATATATTTGTATTTTTGGTATTAGGTTATTTTATACTAGTAAAAGTAGATTTATTTGATGGTAAATAACACAATAACACTACAAACGTTAACACTAAATATGCAAAAGTTATGTGTTTCATGTTTGATTTATATTTTGTAAAAAAGTTCAGTATAGTTGCACTACTTCGTGTATTCAATTATACCGTGAGTATTTATGTCTTCCAGCCGGAGTAAATGAAGAACTGCTAACCTGCATAACAAAACGGAAACGTTATAACGCTGGGCAGAATTTGGTTTAAACCTTATAATAGGCATCTGCTATTAGAATCACTGCAAATAAACACAATATTACATCACGTACATTTATTTCAAACCCAGAGTAGGACACCGATTACACTGATAAACTTCATCTTAAAAGACGAGCTCTTCTGCCTTGTCGTCCCGATGGGTTACAAGATGTTTACAATTGTTTAATGTTGCACCTAATGGCTAGAATTTACAAAACAAATATTTTAAACGGTACATCTTGCACCGCGCAGCGAAGCTGTCTGGCAGATGTGCGCGTCAGTTCTCTGGGGCTGCTTCGAGGGAAGAATGCTCGGCGAATGAAGCCTGCGAACAAAGTGGCACAAGTTAGTACAGTAATTAAAGCTTGTAAACATTACATATATATTGTGTGTGAACTGAAAGAAACTAGTGGCTAATTACATGACGCTATCTTGTAGGTGCGACTCAATAAAGGAATCAAACGCGTATTAAGAGATGCAAGAGATATTGTGATGGGTGGAAGTAAGGTGAAAAGTATGTGGAATTAGGCGCTTTAGAAGCACGACTCTTGCTCACAGAATTTAATGGAAGAATACGACCCAAACTTCATGTAAAAATAATTCACATATACTGCATGTATTAACATTGATATATATCATTATATTTTAGGGTTTAAATTATTTTATATTTATTATTTTTTGTATTATGTAATGATTTAATATCATTTTATTTTAAAATGTTTATATATGACATACATGTCTACGTATATATACATACATGTTGATACATGAGGAGTTACCGTCGCATGCATGGCTTATCCCTTGCATTATTAGGAGCAAGGTATGTCATATACAACCACAGTTGGATCATGGTTGTATTCCAATTGGCAGTTGTACCACTACGTCTAGTTTACCGACTATGCAACTTCCACATGGGATGGCGTAAACTATTTGTACAGTTACCAGGATGTTTGGTGCAGTTTATGACGTTGACGCTCGTATGCTAACAATACGGCCTATTTAATACTTCACTTTAATTACTTATTGAATGTTAATTGTTTTGTTAATATTATAAATGTTCTCAATTACTATCAAAATAGTGGGATTATCGTAGTACGTATATCACTTTTTTTTTAAATACTGCAAATGAAATATTTGAAGGGTTATTATTAAACGCGTGCACTGAGATATTTTTTTTACTACAAATTTACTGTTTAAACTCTAAAGTTTAAATTTTGGGATGAGTGTTTCTTAGCCTAACTCTCAGATATTTGTAACATGTTTTTTATCCTAGGAAGGAGTAAGGGAAACAAGGGAAAAAATGTTAAATACACAGACGCTGGTATAAATTTTAACAGACATATTTTAAAAATTTAAATCGGCTTTTTCTCCTAGTCGGCAACGAAGTCGTTAGAGACGATTGCAAATAACTTTATACCAAGATGACAAATTAATTATTGCCGGTTTTAAAAAACGAACTAAGCATTTTTCTGGAGCATTTATGTAATCGGTGTAAAACGGACTCTATTAGGGCCCGAATTTAAATAGTACCCTTGCTCTGCTGAATACGAGACCAATGTGTTCTATTTGAAAAAAATTCTGAAACATTAAAAAAAAAGGCTGTAAAACAAAATATACACGAAAAACGTGAACAAGTGCCACAAACACAAACGTAACGTCACGCAAAGAGAATAAAAAGAGCTGTATGCGAAGGGTGCGTTTGGATTTCAAAGACCTTGGCAAGAGAAGGAAGGAGTATGGCTGGATTCTTTGAAGAATGCTTGTAGGTTCGGGCAGTTTTTATCTTTGTAGTAGAACACACTTACGTAGATTAAAATTATTCTCCGAAAATGGTGACGAAACATTAGCTCAGGAAAGTCGTTTTCAGATTAAAACCGACCGGTAGTGTGGGTTTATGATCGAATAAACTGGGTCATGTCGGTCACAAAACCAGGTCTGTTCGATCGCCTGGTGTTAGTCTGGTTATCGACGAAGACGCAAAACGTTATTAAAGATAACTGACCTCGATTAACGTTTACCACGTTCAAAGTGTCTACTGATTTAACTCGATAATCTGCTGGATTAGTTCTGGGAACCTGCTTGAGATTAGCGTAAATGAAGTTAGACGACAGATGGAAAATGTAATTGGAAAACGTTAAAAATTCTACATAACAAAACATAAATACTATAGCTAATTGAAATTGCGAAGAAAAAAAACCACGAAATAAATATCATGCATTTGTGAAATGGAATAACTAGGTGCTGAATTTAGATAATAACATTGTATTTTGTAGCAATATCATAAGTTGATAATGTGTTAAACTTTTGCTTATTTCTATTCTGATTTTTTTATTAGACGTAAAAGCACATATAAGTAATGTTGTTAATTTTTAAGTAAGTGTAATGCAGACGTTAATATTTTGGCTTATTTTGAATTCTTCCTATCTGAGAAAGTCCTGTTTTGATTAACGTATCGAATAACAATTCTTGTGTTTGAATTAATCTATTCTACTGGCAGAATAATATAGTTAATTTTACTTGGATCATTTATGTTAACTTTTCAGATATATATTATCACCAAGTTAGCCAGGAAATTATCGAGCACCTCGATGACCTGATTTTGCTCATAACAAAAAAAAAAAAATTAGCATTAAAGATTCCATTTTTATTTTTTAATATCATTCACACAGTTTCATACTATTTGTTTGTTTATGTCTAAATTTACGGAATAGTTCGCGCCATGTGTGTGTATCGTTTGCTAACATTTAGTTTATTTGGTCTCGAGAAGGAAAGGCACAGATGTGATAGACCAAATGCTTCAGATATGTTGGTAAACATTTAAGTAACAGCAAACGTAAGTCGGTCACATACCGAACGAGCAGCACCAATGTGGGCATTTGTGGAAAATCACTTCGTCAACATGGCTATAGTGAAACATACCCTAAACTCATCCTAACTTTCTCAGCCGATTGTGGACTAGAATAAGACATATTTGAGACGCGTTCGAATGCACCAATTTTTTTTAATTTCGGGATAAGAATTTAAAGTATATAGGCTAGTTTTGAACGTCAAATGTCGTGTGGCAATATCAGAAATGTAGTATATATTGCCACAGCACAATTATTTTCCAAGCCCAATGTACGCTTCTATATTATATTAGCATTCACACTGCCAAAAAGGGTGGGAAAGTCTTTCTATGAACCTGATTAATTTGTTCACAACACATTATCTTCACTGTACTGTAACACGATATACCGATTCCTTCCTGCGAACACTCACCTCCCACCAAGAGGTTCGCGTTCGGATCCTGGTGCGGTCGGTCCTCAGATTTTCGCACGTGGGAACCGTGCCGGACGATGCCGCTGAACCATGTTTTTTTTTCGAGGATCTCCCGTTTTACCCTCTCCTTAATTCTGGCGCTGCTCCATACTCACGCCCCCCCCCCCTTTTGACATCTCTAACCAGCGATAAAGACCTGGATACTAAGGGCCGTATCTATAGACCTATTTCGAATGATAACCAACTGCTCACCAATGCTTTCTCTATGGGGATAGCAGTTGCTTGCCATTCGAAAGAGGTTTATAATATCGGCCCTGAGAGTGGAGCTTGTGCCTAAACCGTGCTGTAGGGTGGCTCGGAAATTACTTTTTCTTCTATAAACATTTAAAATGTTTCCAATGCATTTATCTACGAAATGAAGACACATTTCAAACTGTGTTCCTATGGTTGTAAAAAAGCTATTCGCAAATTAAAAAACCCGGTCACCAAGCTTCTCAAAAGTGCTACAAACTACTTTTTTTTACCTTGCTGTAGCTGAGAAAATATCAACCGTAATCGTAAAGCGAAATTGTAAAAACCTGCGTTTGACTTCACCACATACTTTCCTCAAATTAAACAACAGGGTCGTCGCTGGAAGTCTGCACGCTAGTTCAGTCCTGCGCGCCTAGAGGCGATGTACTGCTTGACGGACGTGTTATGTTCGACTTATCGCCTTTCCCGTTCTCGTGCGGAAAAAAAGCTACCGTTCACTAACTCTTAAGAGGGCGTGGTACATAATTCAACGCTGAAAGCATTATAACTGTAGGTTTCATTAAGCCAATTTGCGAAAATTAAACAATAGCAATCCTAGACAATAGTTTTAGCCAACGTTTTAAACAAAATTGTTTCCAGTGTAACGAACTTCTGAGGCACAATCTCTGACGCCGGAACCTCGTGCATTTTACTGCTTGTCATTGAGTATTTGATCCATATTGGCTTCGAAATAAGCGTGGAAATCAATTGATGTTTTCAGTGTTTATTTATCTACCACGACCTCTTAAACGCTGACCAAAATTTCTTCACAAATACTTCGTGTGAGCCCATTAGCGTTTGGCACGTTCAAACTCATTACAGAATTAAAGATTTACCAGTACTAATCTCACCATATAACCCATGTACCATCCTTCATGTATTTTTGTCTGGTTACAATTTAACTTACGCAATATTTTGCCGTCTTGAATGTTTCTTATTTTATAACATGTCAGTTCCCGTCTAAACTAGTAGCATCGCAGAGTCAAATACTCCCAACTTGTTTTCTAAGTACATTATTTTACTTTACGCCGAGCATGGTAACTTGCTTAAGTACTTAAAAAATTTGTCACAGTATCAGCCTGATTGCATTCAGACGAACAGCTGAAGAACCTGGTAGTTCAGGCAAATACACTATAAACCAATACCGGACAGCTTGAGCGCTTTGGCGAGAATTATGATTGTGTTATCACGTCAAAACACCAGAGAACAACACCCTACATTTAATTGATTCCAGATGTACGCTGCCAACATAAAAATTCTGGAAAAATTTTCTCTACGGAGAATATACTTTCCTTGCATGGAGAAAATGAAAAATTCAGTACGATGAATACGTAAAAATTAAAAGAAAAAAAAAGTGCAAATAATAAAATACAATAATTTTACAAACATATTATTAAAATATGTGTTCGTTTGACCTCATACCGCTAGGCTATTTTTCACAAGCTTATTCTTAGTATCTGCATAGAGCTGTCCGGTATTAGTCTCTAGGTTTTTTGGTTTAAAAGATGATTTTAACGAAGAAAACGTTGACATACCTGTAGAAGTTACCGAGTTGAAACAGTCGTTCAATGATTGGACAATGATGCCACGCCAGGAAGGCCTTTACTATTTATTTATAAAAGATCATTAAAATTATATATACAAAATAAATTATGATCATTGCGAGCCCTCAGCGAGTTACCCACGAAAAAATGTGTCATTCAGACGATTTGAGAAGACATCGAGATCATGCATGTTTTAGCGCTTCGAGTAGCGAGAATTTGCGTGTTATCGATAAGGAAAAAGTTTTTGTTTGTATATTACCGATTTTGAGGATACAATTTAAAAAAATAGGTCTGCTGACTGACGTCATAAATATCAGCACACAAAATATTCCCAATTCCTTTGTTCTTTAAATTGCCATAATTCCAATAATAGTGGTAAATTTTTAACTTAAAGTGATACAGTATGAAGTGTGAGTGTGTTTCGTAGATATACAGATGCAATGCACGTGAAGTAGTGTCGTAAAATAAGGGCTAATAATAACTCGCTGGGAGACTTTTAAGTAGATGTTTTATTTGTGCTTCACTTGGACGTAAAAACACCGGCGACTTTTCTCTGGTTCTCACGTGTGCTTCTCTCCACTGAACAAGGAACTTCTGGCCGCGGGATATTATTTTCATACAGGCTCTCCAACTAGGAGAAAATATAATCCGCTTACTGCTACCAGGGGCCAGTATTTAACCCCGAGAAAATTTTCCCCGGCTCGTCGTGAAGAAGGTCAGAGGCGAGTCTTCCCGGTATGTTGTCCGTGAACATCAAGCCAACCTTCCCTTACTAACAGGGGATTTGTCACCGATACTTCATTTAGCAGCTTAAAAATTAAATAATTTAAAAATTACTTGTAATCTTAGTGAATATTTTCATTTATTCCGAGGGGCACGGTTATCGCAGTGGTCAGACCACACGCCTCCCACCAATGTGAGCCGGGCTCGATTCCCGGCGAGGTCGGTCCCCAGATTTTCGCTTGTGGGAATCGCGCTGGACGATGCCACTGGTCGGCGGGTTTTCTCGGGGAACTCCAGAATCCCTCGCCCTCTCATTCCAACGCCTCTCCTTTGTAGGGCAATCAGTCGATGTCATCCTTCAGGGCAGTCATGTGTCTTACGGTTAAGGGCATGGGCCCGAGTTTCTTCGCATTTAACGACAATTATTTTTTTTAAACATAAATGGGAGCCGATATCGTAAAATCGCTTCGTAACTTTGTTATGACTGATTTAAACGGCATACTCTAATTTTGTTGAAACAGAAGACTGTAAAATAGTTGTTAATTAGGTAATTAACGAAATTTCTTTTTAATTGATAAATTAGTTATACTTTTCATACAGTTTGTCTAGAAAAATTACATTGCATAGTAAAACCAATTTGCAACAAAGTTACGAAGCAATTTTACGATATCGACTCTCGTAGGGATTCAAAAAAAAAAAATTCTCTCGAAAGCCAAGAAACTCGGGGCCTGGCCCTTAAGCCTGTATACGGACCGCGATATCCTGAACCTCGGACACCCTATGCATGGAATGTGTATTTACTTCACTTATTCCTATTTTGAATGTACTATGGCCATTTGAATTCATGAATTCGACAGAGATGGAAATTAAATGTGCTATTGTACAGAGCGATGTGGTGTAATGGTAATATGTTGGACATGCATTCGCGAGGTCCCGGGTTCGTTCCCCAGCTCCGGCAATCCTGATTTCGGTTCTCCAGGGTTCCACTAAATCACTCCAGGCGAATGCTGGGATGATTTCTTAACAAAGGCCATGGCCGACTCATCTCTTAACTTCTGTCATTGTACCAAGTTGTGTCACCGTCTATATGACCTCTCTTTCGACGAGACGTAAAGCTCAGTTTCCCTGCGTTACCTTACTTTGCTACTGCTCAGTACATAGGGTTTTATGAAAATACACTAAAACATTTCGTGTAAAATTCCAGGATACAACAAACTCAGACTACAGTGAGTCAAAATACTTCGATCAACGCTTAAGAGAGGTGTTTTCAGCGCTAGAGATGAGTAATAAGATATGAGTATGCAGTAGTGTCGGAATGAAGTGGCGAGAGGAAAGGGACGTATCTGAGAAAACACGCCAACCAACGGCATTATCCGGCACGGGTCTCACGTGCAAAAATCAAATTAGACCGTGCCGGGAGATTAATCAGATTCGCCTTGTTGAACTCGGACAAGAGCCAACGAGCCAACCTGTAGTGAACGAAAAAATAGACACAAACTTATGCAATTATTTTCAATCTATCTGAATGTAAACGGTGAGAACTAGGCTTGAACATTTTGAGTTCGTAAATCACAATGTTAGCTTGTGAGGGAAAATTTTAACTTAAAAAAAGATGTTCCCCGAGAAACGTTCACAGTCGTCCAACCAGTCACAAGAGTGTCATATCAGTGTACTCCTGGTTAACGTCCTTGAAAGCAGGATAAGCTGATCTAGAATATGCACGCAAAAATTGAGTGAAAAAATGTAAACAGTGAATATAACTTGAAAACAACGAAGTAAAACATATGCACTGTGTTTAAAATGTCTAAGTAAAAAATACCAAAGGAATATTGTATGAAACTGAATAGAGTAAAATATTTATTAAATCTATCAAAACATGGAGGTTTATTTCGAACTGCCACCATTTTAAAATTGTAGACTGATTGCACACATATATACAAAACCTTGTTAAGGGGGCGGTTTACAGAAATTTTCTTCGACATGTTTTTTTTTTTATTTTATATTTGAACCAGACTTTTTTCCTTGTTTTAGACACAAAATGTGATTAAAGTTTGCTCTTATAATTTTTTTTCTCGCATAGTTTTCGTGTAAAAATTTTCATGTTGTCGTTTTAAGGACGACACTTAATACAACTCTTTTACCAAACTGATAAATATTCACAGTAAATAACGATGTTGTAGGCTACAAGTTCAGTTATGTTAACCCGCAAAATGAAATTATTTAGAATTTCCAAAAAAAAAAAAGTGGAATTTTCTTAATTTTTGTTTTAAATTTCAGCACTTTTGTTTAAATACAAAAAAAAACTATATTCTTTGTTTTTATGTACGTGACATTGTAGCAGTAGTAGTAGTAAGTAAAATTGTGGGGCGCTCGACACTGAGGTCATCAGCGCCCACAGAAAATTAAAATAACGGACAGTACAATCCTCCACAGGAGAAAAATAAAAAGGACAAACACAACAAGACAAACATAACAAAAAAAGGACAAAGAGTCAAAACAAACGACCTACATAGGAGGCAGAAACAATGTGTACAAGAC
>PNEQ01110468.1:9379-40663 GCA_003012365.1 Medauroidea extradentata
ATATATATATATATATATATATATATATATATATATATATATATATATATATATATATATATATGTGTGTGCGTGTGTGTGTGTGTGTGTGTGTAGGTGTGTGTGTGTGTGCGTATGTGTGTGTCAGGTAATTCTACAAGGAGACTAGAATGTGATATAATTCAAGCCACCCACTTTACAACCTCTCCTAGAACATGTGGGCATATTTTCCGCACGTGAAAGTGTGCATCAACACTCAACAGTGTATAAAAAAGAGACACTAGTTAACGCACTAACTATAGCATCCTGCGTAATTAATTGATCAGTTCACACAGTCAACTTTTTTTGCTACACAAATCATTAAAATTTTGAATTCAGATTTTAATGCTGCATTAGTAGAAACCTATAAAATTCGCGTTGTTTGTAAAATTACTGTACGTATATAATTGAACTGTGCTTTGTTGATCACATTCTGTGTTGTCAATGGCCATCGTTCCATATGTGAGGCAGTGTAAGCATTTTGCTGTATTACCTTTGATTGGTCATTCTAGCATGTTATTATTGGTCAAAAGTGTTTTTGCTGCAAGCCACGATATTGAATTGTTATATCCTCTCTCTCTTAAAGTTGTGTGGGGATATATTATCATTGATTAAAACACCGGCAGTTTATGTCCTTAGATACTTCGGAAACTCCGAACTTGTTCCGTCAGTCCCACGAGAGATGATACGCTGTATTGATTATCGTGTTAAATCTTTTAATCGTGACTTCCCGCGAATTCCCGCGAATTGACCCACGAGACGCGTTCACTCTTCGTGAAGGTTGCAGCAGAAATCTCTTTTCTCCGCGGCTTCCCACAAACGTCCGCGGTGGCTCCAAGCGACGCGTCCATCCTTTGTGGAGGCTGCCGCAGAAGTCCCCTAACTTTCGCCTTCGCGCCCACGTGGCGAACTCTCCTAGGACCGCCTCCTTTTAACTTTCAGCCAATCGCGTCTCTCGTGGGTGACGACGACAACAAACCCTGACATTCCTCCGTATCAATTTATTGCATCTTTTTAAAATTCACACACGTTAACACTAATATCCCTTTAAAATTTTTTACAAAATATTATAAAATTTTGATAAATGATTATAAAGTTAATATTAAATTGCACAGCAAGGGGGGTGACTGTAACCACGCCTCTCTGTGCCCTAATTTTCAGCATACAAGCGGCGCGTCCCTCGTCGGCTCAAGGCTGTTCGCTCGCTTTCACTGCATGTTTTACTTTCCCTCCCCTGCTGTGTTGAGCGTCAATCTGCCGTAACTAGAGGTACGTAAATTTCGCAGATACATTCCAGGTCAGGTTGAACGCCAATTATTTATACTTCATTGTCATGTCTGTGACTTGCTGGCGGCTGTTACGAAACGCGTTTGACTACTGCAAGCCAGTAGTAAATAAGAAAATATTGCGAAGTGCTATCGCTTGCTACCTGCTTGTACGGTTATAAGCCTATAGATAATCGATTGTGGCCAGTGGGTGTATAGGACTGACAAGTCTAGGCTGCTGCCAGATGAATACGCGAAATTGACTTACCTCTAGCCGTGACACTGTGCCACAATCCTCTGGTCATACTGCTTCTCTCGCCAGTATTCTAAACTAAATTCCACGTTTATTACTTTAAACGAAGTTTTGCAATTGAGTCACATAAAACAAACAATCCTAATCACAATGTAATTTTAACTGGCTTTCTACGACTATCCTAACCTAATTTACAGTATTTACAATATATATAATATATTTACATTTAAAGGCTATTTGCTGGTTACAGTATACACTAGTGTAAGGCATCGACGGAGCTATCAAATGCTTTCTGACTAGTCTGCAGTTAGCAAATAACGCGAAATTAGTAGGAGAATTAGAGATAATTTGCGCAATATTTAATGTTTCTGCCTCAAAAAGTACGGAATGTAAAAATTAAAAGATAAAATGTCGGATTAGGTAGAATCCCGGGTTAAGTGATATGATGCAATTGTCTTTCCAGTTCCTATATCCATCAGAATAGACATTGCTTTTAATACTTATTTTTTAAACAATTACGATTAAGAGCAGTTGCGCATACATTGAACTGGTTTGTTGTCATCCGAATCGTATCAGAATGATACCGTATTAGCTATCATACAATATGTCCTTGTATGATAAGAAGTATGTCCCGCGTGGTCCACTTAAAAGTATCGTATAAAAGTCCGTGGCTGATCTGCTTATAGATTATCTATCAAAGAACACTACATTTATTTATTTTATCACAACCGAGGATGGAAAAATTGGTGTTTTAAATATCCTTTTTAGGTACTTACATCCTAGTGCAAAAAAATGGTAAAATATATACGCAAGCGCTGTACACCGTTATATTTAATTTTACATCAAAATCCATGTAACGTTAGATCATTAGACCACAGAAATATTTTTTTTTTTTAATTATGTTACTTGTTACTGATTACGTGGGCGTCCAAGCATCACTGAAATATTTTGCTTAAAACTACAGGATATTGTTGTAAAATGTTATGCGTGTACAATATTAATATTATCCTCCAGGCAGTTTTTCGGTGAAGATGAAAATTTATATTCTCGTGGGATGAGGTATAGAGAAAATTAATGCCACAAAACGA
Organism: Medauroidea extradentata; assembly: GCA_003012365.1. Taxonomy (NCBI): domain Eukaryota; kingdom Metazoa; phylum Arthropoda; class Insecta; order Phasmatodea; family Phasmatidae; genus Medauroidea; species Medauroidea extradentata. The sequence goes on from PNEQ01110468.1 coordinate 12,004, forward strand.
CAAGTTTCAAGATCTTGTGATCGTACTTCCAATTCACTTAGTAAGTTTTAATCTGTTCTCTGCAACATTTGCTTTTCTTTACTGAAAGTAATAATAGTTAGTGCGTTTATGCGCGGGCGTACTTAGGAACCAGACCAGACATTCATAAACGTTGACGTAACCGACAAGTTTTTGAAACGAACCTTGACTCAAAATTATTCTGCTTTGCTCTCATCCATAAAATATAAGGCATACATGTCCGTATATTACTTTTGTTTAGGACGCAAGGCGACGAAAATTCCCGGGATTAATTGAAACTTTCTTCGCCAGTGATATGGGTAAACTATCATTACTGGTACCGACAGGAAATGTAAGCTATGCTGATATATATTATAAATTTATATGTTAGCAATTTTACGAGACACACGTCCCATTCTCTAACGAGGTGCTTAGAGCGAGTAACATTCATAGGCGACATTGCTGCGAAATATATTTTCTCATAACCACGAACATATAACGATGATAAATGTACGCTAGTAGAGTTAGATATTTTGGTTGGTTGTTAAATATCACTCTTGTAAGTTTTCACCTTTACTATTATTCGCAATTGAATATGTACTGTACCTTAATTTTAAAAAATCAGTACGTTCGTAATACATGTCAACACAAATTCAAAAACAATAAATAGTTCTACAAAAAGTTCCGTTTAGTTCACTGAAAATACGTTGTTATGAAAAAATATTAATTTCTCAGTTTTCCATTAAATGCAGTATCATTCGTATAGCGCCACTAATTAACACATTTTCCAGCAGTATCGTGGTGTAAATTTTTAACTTCATACAATGTGAAATCTTTGAAACACTGGACACACTTCATTGTAATTGTTCGCCAGTCTGTCGTACTTGTTTACAGGGCTCGCGTAGATAGTGATGTTGTACCACCTCACTGTACAACCACAAACATGATAGCACACTTCGAAAAATGGACAATATTGTAGAATTTCGTATTTGTTAGTAGAGATTTAACTTAGATAATAACACCCAAACTTCGCACATTTATAAGTGATACATTGGATCAGCCAGCCTTGTTTGCATGCATGGCATGTATCGGTTAAACTGCCACCTCCCATCACACAATCACTACTCTTTGCCATATGCATTTTAGGTATAAAAAACATTAGTTGTATTTCCAGGTGAGTAGTGCATATCCACGTGATATCGGACATCACAAGGCCATGACTTAGAGAACTTCAAGGAATATTTTTAATGTTTACAAGCGTTTACATGCTCTTTCTATGTAGTTTATAGATTGTGAAACAGCTTAAAATTGTATTGTTCAATTTTCTTAAAAGTTTTCTTGTTTGCCTTGTTCGTAATAAGTGAAAAAAAAATCATGCAAGCTGAGTCTGAACGGAGTGTGTTAATTTCGCGTGGTGACAGCTTGTTTAAATGTCAATAGCAAATGATTTTAAAGTTTTTCTGTAACTTGAATTTACAGGCAGTAACTCTGCGCTGAAATAAGACTTCAGAATGTTATTTCTTCAAACAAAATTAAAAACTACTATGCCAGCAGTACATAAGTTTAACAGCAAGATACTGTATTTATTCCTCTCAAAAACCTCAAAATACCAGGGGAACTATTTTTTATCTCAGCCGTAACGGGAAATATCCAGATAGCCAATGACAGTGAACTAGTCACTTCCAGTTTTTATCTGTGATGACTAGTTCGTAGACCTAATGATATTTATGTTCCGAAGAATTGTATGTACTCAATGACTGCCGCCGTAGTGGATACCTAGTTAAATAAATGTTCGGTAGTACTGGATAACATATTTGTTTCACGCAGGGATGGATCCAGCTTTGAATCCAGGAGTAGGCTATGCCTTAAAACATTGTTAAATCCACACCCCAAGCCTAAAACGGTGCTCCGGGTTTCACCCTCGGAAAAAAATTATACTTTAGGGGGAAAATTGTGCTATTAAAAGAGTTTACGAAAAAAAATCAGTTTAATAAACTATTTAATACGTGTTACTATTTTTTAAAGACTATATTATTATTTATAAGTGCAAATATTTGTAATAATATAAAAAAAATAGGTGCATTATTTTTTTAAGCTTCGGCTTCCGTATTGTTGTAACAGTGATAGTGTTGTTATTGTTGTATTGTGGTTTCATAGCTGTACGAAATGTATGAGGTAAATATTATCAATATTTTACTTGGCACTTATATGGATTTATAGTTTTGGAGCAGTCTCGGGAGGGGCAATGTCCCTATGCCCCATTCCCTTTCTGGACCCGACCCTTGTCCAGGGACGTATAAAGGTTTTGATAATGTGGAGTGGGAGGGATGTGGAAGTCGCTGCAGAACTCTACCGTGCGAGGTTGGAAAGGATGCAGATGAGTGGAAGGAAACATATATATTTGTTGCATATCTACAAATAATTGTGCTTTCGTTTAGTTTAAAATCAAATAGTTTGAAGGGAACTTATCCTTTAATGCAACGTAATCAATATAATTTATGTAAAGTAGGATTATTGACGGCGGTTTGTTGGAGGGGGGAGGGGGAGTGGAATCGTAGATCACAGTATCTGGCAAGGTTGAAGAGGAACTTACTGTAGACTAACTATGTTGATGGAAGTTATATTATTCATTGTGAGTTCTCCAAGGAGTGTCTAATAAGCAGGTAGATACAGCTGATAGACTGTTGAGCAATACCTTACACGGAGTTACAGACCTGGCGACATTAACACGAGCACTACCTAGGCGGATGAGGGATAGAACAAACTTTTTCGAAATTAAAATTTGTCACTTTGGCAAAATTCGCTTTACTGAATTATAAACAGTTTCTCTTTTCATAAAAATTCTCATGAATATTTACACGTTAAAAATGAAAATAATTTAGTATATTACGAATTTTTATGTTTATTAATGTTTGTAATGGGTATAGCCTTCTAACTAACATATTAGTTAATATTGTTATCCTTATAACCAGTAAAAAACCGTTATACAATTGTCGCCAGAAATTTAAAAAAAATACTTCTATTTATTATATGGCTTTAACACTAAAAATGTTTGTACTGAGACCGCCAAATTATTTTGTAGTAAACACAAAATATTTTTTTTACTACAATATTTTACTGGTGACAACAAAGAGTGCTTGTGGTGAGCACAACAAATATTTGGCTGTCTGAACACTAACCGAACAAAATATATTGTAGCTCCCATAATTTTCTTCCTCCAGTGTATTCTGTTTGGGAAAACATCCTGCTGGAACATTTTTCGTAGGGCAAACTGTTTACAGTTTTACTTATTCTTCGGAACTTGTCTCGTCATACAATATTGAATAAAGACCATTAGTTCTGACAGATGTAATAGAACTAATGTTTATGTTTGATTATGCAAGCATAGCTCTAATTGACAACGGCTAATACAGCGCCTAGTTTCATTGGATCACTTCGACCCAGAAAATAATGTACGGAATAAATAAAAGAACGTAATGTCAGATAGTGTTATCGTAAGATTTTCTATATATATGTTTACTATAAGTACTATTTTGAGCATTGTGAATATTTTAAGATCTCGCATCTTATTCCACGTCTCACGCTTTGCTGAACTTTCCAATATTGATTTCCTACAACATTTTTGTCTGGCCCGAGTGTTTTCTTTCTTATTCTTTACCTTGTGATCGGCTTTACTTTGCGACTTCTCGCAAACTAACACTCCTCGAACTCGTCTTTCAGGCGCCCGGGAGACTGCATAAATGAATCCTGGCGGTTGACGGAAATTTCAGCAAGAGCATCGAAGTAACTAATCCGTCTGCGGACGACACACACGACCAACAATACCGCTGCAACAGCGAAAAGGCACGGGAAATAAACAGAAAGCTTTCGGGAAGCGCTCGTAAGAATGGTTAGGCCACAGGTCCATATTTATGCTATTTTATTAAGTTTTATTTTTTTAAATCCTGAAAAGGAAAATATGTCGCAGAACCGTTAGGACGTGGTGATGTTGGAATTGGGTTTTACTATATAGCCTAATTGTTTCAAACATAAGTTTTTTAATTTCAGTTTATTATTGACTTTAAGAAAATTTAATTGAGTCGATAGTCAGCCAAAATTAAAGAAAAATATGTTTTGAAAAAATTAGGCTAAATTGTTCCAACAATTTCCAAAATTTTTGTAAAACGGTTTTACGATATCCGCTTCTTATCCAGATTTCGAAAATAAAACAGCATAAATGGAACTCGTGGCCACAAACTAAGATGTAGCAGAGGTTGAATGCAACAGCTGGTATCGTGTTTGTACATACATTTTCTACAGGCTATGGCAACCACAACAAAAATTTTCCCTCTTCTGTAGGTCGGAAGCCATCTTACAGGGAAACTAATCTGAATCCCTGTTACATGAGGCGAGTGAGTTACTTATAGCCTAGTTTTCTAAGAAAAGTTAGAATTTTTAGAGTAACATTACTGTCTGTGTGTTACTATGTGTTATTTTTTGGGTCACATGAACTATCTGAGGAAAATTATCACAAATTTATTCAGAATGGATACAAATTTAGTCCTAAGTTAGGTAACGTGCCCTAACATGTTGTTGGTTCCTGTTTTTAATAATGTACAGCCTACAATTTCAATGATTCCATGACCTGATTACGTAATTCGTGACACATGCATTCTGACACCTGAGAGATAAATATAAATTTAACGTTTGTACAATTTACTATCCAACTTTTTACTAAGATGATCTTAATCGTAACAGTACCAACGTGTTAGAAGATGAATTGAGAAATTTTAAGACATTAAATCATATTGCTAAATGTACGAGACCGGCATTTTCTTGGTGTAAATGTTGAAGAAAGATGGCTTGTTAATAAATGTTAGTGAATTATTTTTTGGGACACACGCTTGCTTTAATTATTCCAACGTGTTTTGATCTTTGCAAGAACATAAAATCAACTCATCACAAATGAATAATACTAAAACAATAGCTACAACAACAGTTACTAACCAGGATTCGAAGCTAGTTGCCCCGGAAGCCTTCGCTCGACTAATGACGTTACCAATGTCGGTCGCCAATACACATCCGTGACCCCGCGAAATTGGTATGGAGGCAACCATACTAAATCGTTGCGATGGCCATTATTTCCAGAGAGTGACTAGCTTAGCATTAAGGGAGGGGTGGGGGACCTCCATGTTTAATCAGGCCGCCAGCTAGTAATTAAGGATTTATGGCACAGATGCGGCAGGGGTGGGGGCAGAATCGAGAGGGGGCGGCACGGATGAAAGGGTTGCGGCAACGCTACTTGGGAGATTTGATTAAAAACCGCTGGCTCCAGCCTCCCTTGCGGCAGATAAAAGGGACTGAGGGGCATAGTTGGGGCGGGTTGCGATGTGCACACGTCCAATGCGAGCAAGTCGAGGCAGATATAAACGTTCCTGGGACGTGACCTGAAGTTCAACGTGTGTCGGGGCTGAAGACCGTCGCCGAAACTTTGGTCGAACCATGCTTCGGCTCCAAAAGAGGTCATCTCTGTGCCGTCCGCCACAGTGCATTATCTAGTTACACTACTGGAAAAATTCGCGAGTTCACTTACGTGTAGACTAGCGTATGTCTGTGTACACGTGCATACAGCAGCTGGTCATTGTACATTCTCTGTCAGTAATATCACGTGATTGGGCCTGCATTCAGGTGCCGCTTAGGTGTCAAACTAGTCTACTGCCAACTACGTAAATATCACTATCTTACAATCGTTTGAGTTGTAACTTGTACCTAAATTAATTCGCAAAATTTTCATACCCCTAACAATATTGAACTTTATCTAAATGGATCTACAAAGCTAGCCTACGAATACAGAGTTTAATTAAGTATCAATGTTACAATATAGCGTGTATTTATGTCCTTGCGTATTTATGAGTTATTCTGCAAACAATATGAATTGCTTAGTTTCTGAAATACTACTGTTAACATTACACTTCAGATACTAAGAACTAAAATAAACAGAATTAGAGAAGTGTCCCATAGTGCAATACTTTTCCAGAACTTACACATAGAATACTTGCTTCAAAGAGTTATTTTCAAAATAGCATCACATAAGTCATTCACGTTTACATTGACTCCCCATTTAAATTCCGTGGCTGCAACATCGTTAGGCAGAGCTCTTGAAAGTTTAACGTCAAAGTTGTATTCCAATAACCTTATACGTAGGGACATGAAATATTCGCGTTTTCTTTAAGACAAAAGCTGGAATTAATACAACTTTTAGTTCGTGTAATTTTCTCAATTGGTTCTTGCTTTATTTGACTCCTCACTGAGAGCGTTGAGCCAATAATAAAGAAACAAGTAAATGGATGCCAAATCATGTTGTTTCACTACGTCAGTGAGCAGTCAGTGAGCAGTCAGTGAGCAGTCAGTGAGCAGGTAATGTCTGCTTGAATACACTCATGTTCTTGGAGGCTAGCTTACAGGTCTTTGAACCCGAGAAATTTTTCAGTCTCTATTTAATATAATAATAATATAATACAACGTCTTTATTAATAATGTGGCGAAGTTAAGGTATTTTACTTTTCCTTACACTTAACCACTTAAATTATATACAGATTTGAATATTATTAAACATTAGGTGCTTAAGTGAAATTTTTGCTTAGCAATTTTTGAAATTTAAATGAAGTTAGATGTTTTACCATGTGAACTTAAAATTAGTTAAACCCTAGTTACAAAAAATAAATTAAAACACTGAAAAAAATACACCACAGATAAAATACTCGTTCATTCGAGTAGGGCTGCAAAGATTCCAGCTATTCATAACTAATGGAGTCACACTAAAACGTTAATTAATAATTACATTACGAAGTTTAAGTGCAGATAACAATTTTGCACACTAAATTCAAAACATTTTGACTCTTTTCCGAGTTAATGTATCACATTCATCCCTGTAAAAATACATCTGCACACACACAATTTCGAAACCATCAACATTCACACGCAAAACGTCTATAAAGCCCTCTAAAAAATTCCCGTTTTAGAATTAGTTCGACTCTATAAAAAACTATACAGACAATATCTGATTTGCAGATACAACACAATACAAAGGAGTGGCGTCGGAATGATGGTGGGCGAAGGAAACTGGAAGTTCCCGAGAAAACCCGCCTCGCCTAACAGCGACATCGCCCGGCACGATTCCCACATGCGAAAATTCGGAAACGGAACCCGGATAAGTTTAGTGGGAGGCGAAAATAACGCGAATTTGGCTCACCCCAATAATTTATGCTTACCTGGGACCCGCGCTTGGCGGAATGGCTGGCGCACTCGCAAACGTATCTTTGTTGAGAATCTAAGACTACTGACGGTCTGCGTACGAAAGCATGTTATAAAACAGCACTTAAGTTTGCTTCAGACTATCCACGAATAAAATTGTACTGTCTCTGCTTAAGAACGCAAAGTGTACATGGTAACTTTAAAAACCTAAATTAAATCTACATGTTTCTGAATGGTTATGTATAAAAAATTAATAAGGACCGTACCGTCCCTAAAAAAACACTGTAGCGACTTACGGCGTATTTTGTTTTCCGTTTCAGCGGTTTTCACGAGATATTAAATGGTGACACTATTATTTTAATTAACAGTGGATGGTTTGAATCAAAGTCCGACGTACGTTTCTCGCCCAGTGTCTTAAGAATTCAAGTCGTATTTGCGAAGTTACAGTAAATATGTAGTTTTGAAGGACTATTTTGAGAGACCATATTTTTTTTTTTATTTTAAGTGTTCGGCATTTTTAAAATTTTACTTTCATAGCGAAGTGGGAACGTGTGTCATTTTCATTGGTTTACCTTCAGGGAATATCATATTTTAGCTTCTCGGTTCGTTTATCTTCCAGACGTTTCGGAATACAACAGCAGCCTTCGTATTCAGCGTGAAGTTGCAGTTGCAGTAACTGCTACCTTCTGTGCAGAACTTCACAAGACGTCACTCTGAAGATAGAGGCTGCTTTCTTCTTTCCCAAAACATCGAAAAGAAAATCAACGGTGTCTTTCCTACAACACACATTCTACGACAGCGTGAGCCTGTGAACCTTACAATTGCAAATAACTTGAACAGTAGTTGCTTAAAAAGACCGGCGGATAGTACTCGACAACACAGTTCTTGCGACAGGTACATTGTCATTATAATGATAACGCACTGCAAAATTTTAATTACTATTTTGCAACAGTCTAGAATCCAACACTGTTCTATGCTCAACTGAGCGCACTTTGTGATGTTACGTAATCCGGGTCTTCATACCTTTGTTTATCTTCGTCATAAGACGACAGTGGGTACAGGCTGTTCACTATAAACCGAGTACTCAGTAGAACTTGTAATTAATTAAAAAATATGTTCTGTTGGGCAAATTGATGTTCACTTTTGAGAGTGTTGGAACCTTTACACATGTTAGTAGTTGCATTAAAGTTTTCATTATAAAAATAGTGAAGGTGGCTGCAAAACGGCCGAAAGAAAACTTAATGCAGTGCTCAATTTATCATGAGCGGCCTATATTTGACACTTAACTTTATGATTGGTTGGAAAAGTCCTTCAAAAAGTGTCATATTAACTGCCAGCCAACATCAGTAGTCAGATGAGCATACAGCTTGCAGAACAATGTGAAGAGATTTTGGTCAGCACTTAAGGCCATCCTCGAGCTCTTCAATTTTTGATTTAATTTCCTTGCCGTAAGATTCAACAAAATTTCTCGTCTGGCGTGGCATACATATCACATTCTTAGCGTCATCAAATCGTCACACCTTCAGTACCATTATTAGTTTTTAACTCGTAACGTTCCGAAGGAAGAAAGACACTTTTTTTTTTCTACGGATGGTCGCAGGTATAATTTCAACAGTAGAAGTCAAGCAATGCAAACTGTATAGAAAGTAAGAAACTATTCCTTCTGCCTTGTCGAAGCATGAAACAATATACAAAATGTGTAGGCCAAATTAAATGCAGACGTTCCTTAATTCGAATGTGTCAGGTACTAATCCTCTTTAACACCAAGGTCCTAAGTGCTGGTGAGAGGTGACAATATGTGAGTGTTGCATTGTCCGGAACGATTCTTGGAGACCTGTCTTTTTTGTCAGATAACAACGCAAAATTCGCAGGTCTCTACCCACAGACCACGGACACAGAAGCCTGTGAAACTTACTACTGGAAATACGTTTTACAGTTTCGCATAAATAACGGGCGTGACATGTCGCAACACAGTTAATGCGCAAGGTACATAACGTCCTTGTAATCAATCATGAAGCCACTCTGGGAGTTCGCTAGGTTCGAACGTTGAATGTGGGACAAGTACGAACGCACTCAGTGTGAAGATGAGGAAATTAATTATTGCGGATGGTTGGCGGGAGGGAGGGGAATGGCAGACGTGCCCAAAATTAAACCAGTATTGGCAGTCACTTCGGCGTAGCGGTCAAATTACAACCGCCTTCACAGCTCGGCGCCGATGAAATTTAATAAGTCAGCCGGCCTTGATCTGAGGTCCGCGGTTTGCACTGATAAGAGATGACCAACGCTAGAGGCAAAGTCAATTAAAACTATTCATTTCATGTAGGAAAACATTCCGTTAGGTAACCGCCGCAAAATGGACGCTGAAAAAAAACTATAACAATGAAGAAAATCGTCTTGCTGCATTTACTATCCATATTAACACGTTTGTTTTTGTTGTATCACCTTCTTGAATGATTGTTTTTGTGTTCTACACATATTTTGCAATCGATTTGAAAGCAACTCTCCGACGAAGTAGAGACTTGAATCCTTAAATATAGATCGGAACTGGAGGATAATAAAATATAAGGGGAAAAAGGTACGAAGAAACGTATTTTTTTTTTTTTTAATTTTGATGTACTACGGTTTAAAACACATGATTGTCGAATTAAGCACACGCTAGAACTTAAAGCAGATAATGTCAGGAAATATAGTAAACAGTGGGTGTATTTACGGACTACAAATATTTTAATTGGAAAAAATCTCGTGGTGTGCATGCAGTAGATACATGATACATAAGTCGCTAACAAATTTACTACACTGCAAATTATATGAACTATTGTGTGGGTTGTGCGACAACTAATCTCTACACTCTTTGTTATTATCTTTTTCATGAGCTCCACGTTTTCAATCAGTTTTTTTAAAATTTACTTTCATATTAAATGGGTCAATTATTGTATATCTTTCCGTTTGATTTAAAAACGTGGTATATCACTTTTTTATATAATTTTATATTTGGCTTTATTTTACTTAATCATTAAACTATTTTTAAAGCAAAGGATTCAAGAAACTACTATTTTTTGGTTATATGGAATTTCATAGTTTTGTCTGAAGTTAAGCCACAGAATATGCAGGAATACAGAAGTGAAATAGCCGGTAAGTCAGCGAACTCAGTCACACACGCCATCAAAATGGCTTCCCTGACCAACAATATGGTGGAGACGCCATCGCCAATCAGGCTACGGTGGCTGCCCTGCTAGCCGGCAGCCAGGCCAATAGGAAACCTGCCGTAACATGCAGGAGCCAAACAGACACTGGGATAGTCAATCAACAGTCTCGGACAGCCAATAAGCGGCGAAGTTCGCCCGTATCGAAAGAGCCGCCTCATAATTTCATGTATGTATTACTATTCAGTCTGTGGCTTAGCTTCCAAATAACAGTGATTGAGGTGCAAGTACTTTGCGCAAGTACGTTTACGATACGCGGTTGTACTAAGAGAGTCTCTAGACAATGTGAGTCCGATGAAGTTAATTTAAAATTCGTCTTAGTGCGTGGATTCAATGAAGTATAAGTTTTAACGAAAGTGTCTTTGTGATTCGTCTAGAACTTTTGAATGAAACGTGTTTGAACCAAATCACAGACTAAATAGTAATACAGACGTGAAATGACGTGGCGGCTCGTTTGATATAGGCGAACTTGGCCGCTTATTGGCTGCCCGAGGCTGTAGACTCCAGCCCCGCGTCTGTTTGGCTCCTGCATGTTACTACAGGTTTCCTATTGGCCTGGCTGCCGACTAGCAGAGCAGCTGCCTCACGCTGATTGTCAGTAGGTGTTTCCGCCATGTTGCTGGCCAGGGAAGCCATTTTGCTGGCGTGTGTGACTGAGTTCGCCTTCCTGCCGACTATTTCACTTCTGTATTCCTAAATATTCTGTGACCAAATCTACATACTTACCCCGTGTCTTACGTAAAATTATAATTCGCACGAGCCTAGTATAATGCAATAATCACTGATTACAATTTTTAAAATGATAAGTATATGATAAAAGAAAGTTAAAATTTAGTAATAGTGAGGGAAATTTGGCAATAGAAAGGTAATAAGTGCCAGTAGTAGCCTAAGAACAAACGTGGTACAGATAAGGGTAACTATCACAATTATGTGAAAAGGTAATATTAGTGGCCTATATTGGTCAGCACTAAGAGGAAACGAATTCGTTAACAAATATTTTGTAACACGGTTATTGAACCCTTATCTTATGTCGAACGCTGGTGCAGGGTAACCTGGACTAATCTACTCATAACACTGTATATATTAAGAGTTAGAGGATGCTAGCTTTTTAACGTTAGAGACACAGAAACGGGGAAGGCGATAAGTCAAATAGAACATGTGCATCAAACACTTCATCGCCTCTAGGCGTGAAGGACTAAACTAGCGTGCGGTGTTATTATGGAAGATGTTTTTTAATGCGAATTTAAGCGATTAACATGACATTTTTTTTGCGGAAACTATGTTGTAAAGCGAAGTGCAGGTTTCTATAATTTCGATTTACGATTACGGTTGATATTTTTTCAGTTACAGCTTTTGAGGTGCATGGAAATCGTGTTGTTAATTTGTGGGTGCATTTTTTTATACTACAGAGACATAGTTTGAAGATGTCTTCCAGTAGCGGCCGGTGAAGTCAGATAATGGGTGTTCACACATTGTCTCGAAAAATAATTTAAGGTAGCAAATTTTTAATTTGAAACAGTTACAAATTGTTCCTACACACTAAATTTAATGTTGTTTTACTAAACATATGATACAAAACGTGGGTTAAAATTTCATTACTAGCACTGAAAGATGTTTCATTTCCCTTCATTTAATTTCCAGACAAATTTCGATATGACTATTTAATAAGCGTTATGTACGTCTAATTTTATACCTAGTTTAACTTTAATCGGAAAGTTATAATTTTCGTTAGTTAAATGATAATTAATATTTTCTCTATTCGTAACGTCCGACGTTAAAAATATAATTTTCTAGTAAAGTTATTGAGTAATATTTCATATCTTGAATTCAATAAGTAAAAACACTGTTTGAGCGAATATACATTCATTACACACATTCTGTACTATTAACATTAATTTTACATTCAAAACCACAGCATCTCCTTGCTAGTTTTCTCAAGGCTCTTGTCACATTTTTGCTCAGAATGTACGTTTTACCTGGTATTAGATAAAGCATAACTGTGATATTTATCGAGGTGTTTTATAGTTGTGTGGATGTAACACTAGCTGCGCCAGCAGGTGCTGCCACCACGAGGTGAAAGAAGTAACCGTTTCCGCGTTTAACAGGCGTCAACACAAGGCGTATTTTAGCAGTTGAATTGGACACAAGCTGTTAGCAAGTGTTTGCCGAAACTGTTTGCATTTACAAGAAACCGCTAAAATGCAATATTCAGTGAATATAAATGGCTACGACCATGGAGTTACGAAATTATGTATTTGTTATTGCCTTATCAGGAACAGAATTGCACTGTATAGAGTAAAACACTTTTTCACGAATACGTTTATAAGAAAATAAACTGCTTTCATTATATTTTACACGTACAACATAATAAACTTAATATGCACATGCATACAATAAAAAATTATTATTGCACCATTTTATTTTAAAATCACTTATGTTTCTTCCATATTTCACGTAAATACAGTTTGTTTTGATTTCAGATTTGTTCGAAATAAAAGAGGAATAAAAGTAAAGGTAAACATCCTGTGAACAAACCACCCTGTAACCGTCCAAATGCCTCGTTTGCCAGAAACGTGCAAACACCCTCAGCCTGGTTTCAGCATGTTTGCAAACACCCTTGTAAACAGGAGCGCTAGAACGCTCTGTTCACAGGTACCGCTACCAATTCAACCGCTAAAATACGCCTACAGTCAGACTCCCATAAGAGGCGATGTCAGTTTGTCGTGCGCATGCGCAGAAGACCGAGAGAAGAGCACAGCTCCATTGTGCACGATACAGTGCTGCAACATCGCAGCTTCACAGGATAAACACTCTGCGCATTTGTGATCGGTTGGACGAACATTTCAAACTGTACTGTCGCTACAAAACACACAAGAACGATTTTAAAATGTTACGAAAATGCTTCACAGAAAACTGGGTGCGCACGTGCATCTGTGCACTTACATGCCGGCCGCTACTGGACTGTCTTCTTTTCGTAGATGAACGTATTGTAAACACTTTTCATAGTTGAACATGAAAAATTACTTTCCGTACCACGCTACACAGCCCGGCTAACGCGCCAGGTCCCCTGACACGAAGACTCTTCGCCGGTGTCGAAGTTCCACCTTTGACTCGTGGCAACCGCGTAACGATAAGAGCCAGTGTCCCACGCTTGACGAGAAGCATATCGCCTCTATTCGCAGCGCGCCAAACTGGGTTTCGTTGTAGTCTTTTTCCTACGTGAATTAAAGCGGTGACCACAATGTTTTATTTTTTAATATTATGAAGTAAAGACCAACGCATGCCTCTCGATTTGTATTTCACGAATGTTACGGAGTTACAGCAATAAAAAAATACGTTTTTAGCCATTTTGCGAGGCCCGAAAATCAGAAAATCATGTTTCTAACAAGCGTGCAGAATTTTTTAAAGTTTCAAGTGTGTGTTCTTTTTGTAGGGAAACATAAACGGTTTCGCGTAAAAATAATACGCGTGACACGCTGCAACGCCGTCCATGCGCCAATCGAGGACTCATCTTAACCAGGATTCAAATAATACACCAAGGGAGTAACTCCGGTTACAGACGCTGCAAACGGAGGTATCAATTAACGACAGTAAACAACACAGACACGGTCCAGACAGGAGTCAATAGCGAGTGTAACAGAAGAGGGAGAGGGGAAGAACCACGCCGGCTGACGTCACAAGAAACCACGCAATCAGCCGCGTGTCTGCCCCGGACCGGCAGATATTGGACGCCATAGGGTGCGGTCATTAGCCGTGTGGTCCTGCTGTTAAACTGCCATCCCTTCTCTCTCGTACTTACTGGTCCTTCTACCCCCTGTCATGTCCTGGCACGACGACCTGACGTGACCTGGGTTCCTGACCGCGGACATGTCCCGCCTGCAAATAGCCTCTCTTTATTTCATGTCTCCTTCTCTATCCAGTCTCTTACCACACCTTGCTCAACAAGATCGATTGAATCATCACACTAGAGCGTGGCTATTGGCATGCAGAGCTAGCTCGCATTACAGCTTAACTATACACTTACTGTATAAAGAACAGTATGATAACTAAGGAAGGAACATTATTAATGAAATAACCAGAATATCATTGAAAGCATAAACATATAAGCAGAGCCTAGAGACGGATTTTATGAGAAGTTGTACAGTATCGAGACTGGAACATGTAACTTAATTTTTTTTAAATATAGACAAACATGGGGATTGACATCATCGATATAATAGTTAAACTGCTTGTGGCATAAAATTTTTTTACGCCGGACTTCGCTTGAAGATATAATTAATAATAAACGCATGCTTCAACTAATTTAGAAAAATCTGTTGATTCCATAATACTTCAACGGTAACTGATGGCCCACGCTGTCGTAGTTTGTTGACGACTGTGTAGTAAAATAATTTAAGTAATAACCCAGGCGGAGAAAACTACCTGTATAAAGTGTAAAGGGAAATATATAGGTATCTCAGAATCAAGACACGTGGCAGAGATAATTAGCGAACAATCAGAATGCTTTCGTAAGAATGTGTTAAAGGCGTCTCTATGTTAGGTGGTTTATTGCTTTAGAGGCTCGAAGTGGTGGACCTATAAGAGCGATCTTTAAGCGTGTGTCAAATGCCACGTTGACACAACGAGCCAGACCATGAACTATAGCGTGCAGTTCCCGTCGACCAATTTTTAATATAGAGTTTTAACCAGTGACCAAATAATTTTGAACGTGGAAATTGTGTAACTAAGTTTATTGCACGATTTTGAGTTTCACTTACATCCGGTTAGTGCATTTTAAGGTACAAGAGCCTGAAAAGGCTTTTTTTTTATAATATGATTGAGGGGCAAGAAACAGTGCTTGCGCATGGTGTTTTAACGGTGACATTCTGCCCTTGTCCCGAGTGTATTATCTTTTCGTACAAAGGCACAATGAGCACAATGGAATAGTTTCGTACAAGGAAAGTATTTACCCGCATATGACAACGCATTTGAAACGTGTGGTATACGACCACCTTAAAACTTTGAGTAGCTACTAATTGAGATTACCAGACGAAGTTCAAAATGATTGGGGATCGCGATAGTCTGGAAATGTCTATTTTTTTTTTTTTTTTTTTTTTTTTTTTTTAGCGAGGAACGTAATGTAGAATATTTGGATCATTCTTTACACATGGAGTTTGCCTGATACCATAGATTATACTGATATTGTTAATTAAAGTATAGATTTTGTCAAGGATATGTATGATTGGAGGTTATTGAAAATATGTTATTTTCACACACCCGTACACACACGTTTTACGGAATTTTTTTTAAACAAAGAAATTGCAGGTTTAATATATTTTTGCATTGTAATCGCCCCAAATTTATTCGTATGAACGAAATGTGCATTATTTTGCAGAAAAACATTTTTTGGGCAGTTTATGACTGTGCTCAGTGTGTTAAATGTTTTCATAGCAACCAGTAAAGAAAAACTTCCGTGGTTTGCACGCATGTAAATACACTACCGAGCTTGGCGTCTTGCAACGTTTCATCGGCCGAGGTAGGAAGTGCGACTAGTCGTGGGGCGGGCTTGTTAGAAGTCTTGACGCCGCGCCGGCGAGATTACCGAGAGGAAAGTGTGGAGGAAATTGCTCAGAGGACGGCTCCTCGCCGCTAATTAACGGGCTGCGGGCTCGCCAATATTCGCACTTACCCTCTGGCGGACCTGTCTGAGCCGGATAGTTCCGAGACTCCTTCATAGCTGCAGCTGTGTCACACAGCACTTACAATGACCCTCATTCGATATCCTTACATGTCATTTGCACCGACGCAGTGCAGTGCAAGCAAAACGGGTCTTGAGCTGCATCAGTTTCAAATGAAAACAATTATATTTAAGGGCCGCTGATTTTAGTGAAAATACTTGTGCACGAACTTGTTTAAACGCCTAACGTGCCTACAGTATTGCTTCGTTGTTATTGACAGTGTGTCTGTGTAGAAAGACGTTAGTTATTGTTCTGTACCAATCAGAATAAGTAGAGACATTGAAAAGAGGCAAAAATATTTAACATAGTATCCAATGAACTGTAGAATCTGAATTGTGACAGGCGTGAGCAGTTTTTCGACAAATCACACATGTTCTATGCCAAAGTTATGCTGTTATAACTGGCTATACTGGAGATAGAAACAGTACATCAAATAAACGACAGTCAAAAAGGACAGAAATCCTTCAGTATCATACACAGCACGTTGGAGCCTATCAGTCAACTTTTCCCGACAATATCAATAGAGCCAGTGATTTTTGGTGAAAAGAATTCTGCAACGATTTGTTTCAATGCCTTTTGTAAACATCAGATTCTCTGCTTGTTTGTCAGTAATTGTGTGTTTTTAACTTTCGGTGTCTCGGGATTTTACCCGTAAATTATACGGATGTTTGCCATCGCGATAACGTTGTTCTGGTTGGTGCAGTCAAATGAGCCACGCTCCTGCCCTATTATATTCTGACAATAACCACGAACCAGAGTTGCAGGTGTGCACGTAAGGCATTGAAACAAGTTGTTGTAAAATTATTCTGGCGGTGATTATCCAGTGTCTCCAACTATTTCCACACTATTCTTTCCGACTGTACATTACGCATGCGCGATCTCTGCAAATAGGCCTGCACGAAGATGTTTTTGATAGATGCATGTTTACTGTAATTTTACATCCTCGTTGTACTTATCGTTCGAGACGTGCGAATTACGTGTTATAATTTGGCGACAGGCTACAAGTCACTAACCGAATTCGCTCATCCAAATATACTCCGTCATATTATTGGTTTAGTACCTTAGCATGTTCCTGTGTACAGAACAAACTAATATGTAAAACTCAGGACATCACAATTAAGACAGCACAAACAATACTGGAACGAATACAATAGCGGACACAAGACAGGATAACAACGATGACGTCACAGACCACACACTAGACGACACAACGATGAAGACACAAAAGAAAACAGTAGATTTCCAAGGACCGATAATTCACGACGTTTCGGGAACTGACATCTGCTCCCGTCTTCAGGTGAAGTAAAAGTGAAAACTGTAAGAAATTGGACAGTATTTATTGCCTTCAGCTCTGTTCCTAGCGCGACTTATTGTAGTCGAACTCTCTCCTGATAGACCGTGCACTTTTTAAAGGGTTTTTTATAGTATAATATAAAACATTACATTTTCATTGTAAAACTCAAATACTATTTTTATAAATACCCATAAGAAATAAATTCTTCCACAACATATTCATAGTCTATTGTCACTTCCAAATATTTTTGTTTCTTTTTTGTTTAAGGTTTCCACATATTTCTTAATTTTATACTTTGCTGAATAAATACGTTTGAGTTATTCACAATAAATGCTGATTCTTTTTTTTATATTGTGTTTTCCTAGTGTAAGTGGAGTGGCATTTTCCCAAAGTATTTTATGACTTTTTTTCCATGCATGTTCGGCCAGTTTGATTTTTGTATCTCGCCTTTTCGGGTGTTGTTTTTGTTCTTTAATATGCGTGGAACGGGGTCTGCCTGTTTCTCCTATGTATACACTTCCATACTCGCATGGTATTTGATAGACACAGTCCTGAGTTTGTAGTTTTGATGTGCTGATGTCACTTTGTAATGATGCTTTGTAATAGGGTCCTTGATTTGAAAGCAGTCTGTACGTTATACCTGTTTCCTAGCCGTCTATTATTTTCTGAAAGGCTCCGGACATACGGTATCACTGAGGTTCCTGCAAGTTTTTCAGTTGAATTTTGTGGATTAACGAGATGTGTGGGTTTTGTGATGTGTTTTCTTATTGTACTAATAGGGTAGCCGTTTCCTAGAAGTTCTTTTTCCAGGTGTTTATATTCAGTAGCTAGTGAATCTTTGTTGGACAAATATTTTCGGCTCTGATAGCTAAAGTGCGGATTATACCAGTTTTAGTGCTTGTCGAATGGTTGGAGTTAAAAGTGGAGGTATTGGCCTGTTTGTGTTGGTTTTCTGTATACTTTCGTTGAAATTATGTTGTCTTTCTTTGATACTAATACGTATAGGAATGGAAGGCTCCCGTCAGTTTCAATCTCATACGTGAACTGAATCGGTGGCCTGAGCAAACTGAGAAAATGAGCAAAATCATCTAGTTTGCCCATTCCATGTTGCCAGATCAGAAAAGTGTCCTAAAAATCATTTGTCCTAAAATCGTTTGTCCTAAAGGCTTTAGTCCTACGACTAGGGACGACTTTAGGACAAATGATGTGTACCATTTAATCGAATTCTTGGAGAGGGAATACCACATATGTAACAAACCATAGAAGTACGAGAGCAAACATAGCTGCACTGACCCGTAATACGACTGGAAGTTATTCGTCGACCAGCAGGTGTGGTGGAACATGCACGGTACAATTTTATATATATATATATATATATATATATATATATATATATATTCTAGCAAGAATATGGCTTCGTTGATAGTGTTTAGCTTGCAACAAATATTTATTTGTTTTCACTTAACAAAAAAAACATATTTTTAGTTGACAAGGTATTTTCTTTGTAGTTTTTCAAACATTTGTAAATAAAGAGAAATGTTTCGCGTAAAATTTTTTGCTTGAATGTTGCAGTATTTATCTGTATCATAAAACTTAAAAATAACGACGTGTAATCTAGCAAATTCAAACGTTTATCGAAAATTATAAAATTTTAATCAAATTACACCATCTTTAAATTATTTTTTCTTGAATAAAGTTAAGAGGTATTCATATTTAATTGCGTGCTTCAAATGTAATAACGCAATATAATTTAACTGTGCATTGAATATATCCAAATAAAACATGAACGATTAGTGTGTAAAAACAAGTGGTTTAGGGGTAAGTTGCCCGATATAAGCGCACGGCTACAGGTTGAAGACATGGTGAGTTCGCAAGTTATTTTTTCCCGAAATAATTACTTGTAAAAATCAATATTTTAAAAATGTTATTTAAAACATAAGTCCAGTGTCACGGTACTAACTAAACACATATTTAATACTTCGTTTTTTCCTAATTGTAGGTTAAAATACAAGTCCGTAACAATGAATAATTGTTTTAAAGCAAGAACAACCTTATTAGATATACAAAGAATTTGTTAGGCAACATGGTTCCCATATAACTTCCTTGTAAAAGTATAAAAAATAATTCTAGGGTGCATGATCTTGCTGTGCACAAGGCGTTTTCTTTTAGGACAATTTGCTTTTCATTGCACGAAATAGAATGTGTATTTATTTAACAAAAAGATTGTCTTTAAATATAACAATGGCAGTTATCATAAATATAACTACGAAATGAAATTTGTTCACCAATTATGTGTGAATACATTAAAAAATTTATTTATAGTTAAACTACGTTGCAGTCGTAGCATATTAAAAAAAATATATTTACCACAACAAATTTTGTTGTGTAACAAAAAGCATCGGATAGAGGAATGTGGTCAGCAGCACCCTGTGACCAATAGGAATCACAGTTGGTATCTAGAACGTTGAGCAGCGAATAACCGAAGTATGCTTAGAGCATCTCAGGATAACTATAAATGTGGACTGCTAATTTTCGCGAGCACATTTTCGCACCACTTCGTTTCAATGCCTAATGTGCAGATAGGCAGCTGCGCTTACCGTTCGGTGATTGGATGATTTTAATTCTCGCTCGTCTTGGGGATCTAACACAAATGTCAGACGTGTGGTATTGCTGTAATATTATTATGGCCGATACAATCCAGTGCGACGTCTATGAACGACGGCACGCTGCCAATATCCACTTAATAGTGGTGAAGCGTGGCCGAGTTCCAAGGCATGCTACAGTACATCAGACTATACACTTTGAACGCGTGTCTTTAACGCCCGTACTAGACACCCAATACAGATACCTTGTGGGGTAGTTTTGACCACTCAAAATTTTAGTTTTTATGTCGTTTAGTGACGAAAGTTTCAAACAAAAATATACGGATGAAATAATTTTATTTTAATTCTCGGCTCAGATTATTTGTTTATTTACCAGAAAACCCAAAAAACTAATATTTTGAGTGGTTAAAGTAACCCCGAAAAATGGTCAAAGTATGTTGTGTAGACCGAGGTGTAATTCTGGAGAATTCATCCCTTGGTGTTTGTACGCTACTGACGGGAAAGTGCACTTGCATCTACCAGTATAACTCACAGTTATGTATAGTCAATTCTTAGCAGCACATGCCTTGGAACACTCAACGCCTCACCTCTTCCAGAAAGCAGTGCTACATATGTGTACGTAGGGCATTGAAACAAAATGGTTCAAAGAACGTTTCGTGAAAATTAAGGCTCCCTACCTGTACCGTGTTGTAGAGGTTAAGTTACTCGTCTCCCTCCATGGCGATATTAATCAAATTAGCTGTGATATGGTTCCTGATTTTCACATGTGGTAAATGTGGTTGACGTTGCCATTAACTCTCAGTACTCCTTCCCCCTTAAAGGCCTATGTTTTCTTCGACCCCTATAGTCATCTCTCTCATCATCCTAACATACATTAAGAATGTAATGTTAAGAGGAAGATCTAGACATGTTACCTCGCGTTTTTTTTTTTTTTTTAAGTTCATACTGACTGTTTGGAAAACTACTGTGTTTTATTTCGTCTCATCGTTTGTGTTGTCTGTCGTTTTTTCTGTTTGTGTCCGACATCTTTGTGTTTTGTTTAGTCTCATCGTTGTGTCGTTTGCTGTAATTCTGTTTGTGTTTTTGTTTCGTCTCATCGTTGTGTCGCATGTCAACCTAGGTTTTTCTGTTTGTTTCCTTGTTTTACCTGACCAGATTCCAGTTTTGGAATTTCATGTTGTGTATGTATCCTGATGACTAAAGCATACTCTGCTTATTTATGTTTTCTTGTCTTATTTTTACTTTTAGTTTTCTTGTGACAGTCATTTATTTCGCAATGGAGTATGTCCATACAAACAAATCCAGTCATAGCATAATCTGCGATTAAATTGGTCACGAAATTTTATGTGCTGCCATTTACGTGTGAGTTAGTCTATACAGAGATTGGCCTGTCTACCGTGTAAGCCTTCTCCGCGGCAAGTCACGACAATATCGGCAAGCGGAGACGCCGAACTAGCCTACAGTCACTTGTAGTCTAGTCAGCTGTCAAAAAATAAGGCGAATTTTGCATGGCTCTAATTACGATACGATAATTCTGAAAACTCTGAAGCCTGTGCAAGAGAATACTGTGAGCCTGAATAAGGTAAATGAAACATTCGCGAATTCAATGACCTGCATATTGAAATTCACTGTTTTCTGCCACTCAAGCCGCGGCCATTTATTCAGTAGCTGCCACTAAATGGAACATCAGGAAACGAATTAATAAAGTCGGCTTGTGTTTGCATAGGGGAGTGAATACTAGCACCTAGGTAATGAAACCGCAAACGTTTTCTTTCCGTATTCCGAAAATTTGAAAAGTCCTTTTAAGTGTTTATTTGTGAAGGTTTTCTTATGAAAGTTCATGAATACAAAGTATGCTCTGAGCCGTAGTGTTTTTCAAAGTTTCGAGACCTTGCGTTGATGTAAAATTAATAATATTACGATATCAGCATTAAACTTTTGAATCTACTTTATTAACAGTCAATGCAAATTTTGATGTTAAACTGAGTTTGTGGTTATCATAAAATTATATAGTAATACTATTTATTATTTTAGATAAACCGATTGATGAATTTATTGCAAAGTCATGAAGCAAATTATTTTAGACGTGATATTTTGGTAGCATTCAATTATGGGTTTCACAATTTTTGCTATAAATTATCACGTAAAATTAAAAATGAAATTACTCGCAAACAAATAAACAAACGTTCATGTACTTTTTTAAGGTGGCCACTTAATTGCATGTATTTTGTGAGTTTGAATCCAAAAAGTATGAAGAGTTGTGGCGGACGTCTTGGTGGCGACATTTTGCACGTTTCAGCCCTGTACGTGCAGAAGCGATAAGGGCGACAAAACTCAAACATCATGCCTCTACCTAGCCCCTAGGCGCAAGTCACTAACTGGCGTGTTGTCTTCTAGCCGAGAACTACCCTCTAAGAGACATTCAGTGGCGACCCTATCACACCACGACGTAATATTTGAGATGAAGTTGCGGTACACCCGGGTAAGCCTTAAATAACATTTTGATCCAATATTTGTATACTTAAAAAGGACCGCAAAAACGCACCATTTTCAGCTGCGACAACATGAGTTTTATAGATGAATCGAGTCCCTGAAAGGGCTTTACACGCGAGTAATGTTCTTTTGACGCTACTCCAAAGCAGACTTCACTGATGTTTGTACCTTGAGTAGTTTTCCAATAAACTTGTGTCTGCTGAAGCTTTGCATATAGCTCAGTGGCTTGGGTAGGCGGCCACCTTAAGGGGGATTAATCCCTGTCAGATCGGTTTTACGGGTTTCTTATAAATCAGGGAATAGACACATTCTTTTACTTTTTCGCGCTGACAAGGCATATGTTATTGTTTCATTCACTTTTTGGAATCCATATGGCATTGTTTCTGTTAATTTTGTGGCCTCTGTAGTCGCTCCCGTAAATAAAGTAATTTTATATTTTCAGCTGTTTCCCGTTGCAAAATAATGTATATATTTTCGTTCCAGAAATTACAGAAAATCGAATTATATTGTACCTATGCCTTGTCGTGACAAAATTGTGATACATCGACTGGAACAGAAGTTATCATGAAGAAATAATTAAATCCAAGGTAGTAGGGATCAATACCCCTTAAGGGCCGTCTACCCACGCGTGCGAGGTTCAAAAGCGACTGAGAAGTAAGGTCGACCTTGAAGCGCGCATCAAATGCCGCGTTGGCTTAACGAGCCAAGAGCTGAACTGTTTTTACTTTGGGACATTAAGCGGTGATCATTTAATTTTACTGGTGGAAAGTGTGCAACTATGTTCAGTGCAGTTCGCAACCTGAGTTTCACGTACATCCGCTTAGTACATTTCGAAGTACGGAAGTCTGAAAAGGCAGTTTTTAGCCACGTTGGAGGGCTTAGAAACATAGTATTTTTAATGAGTGTGGCGTCTTAACAATGAGGTTCCGACCTTGTCTAAAGTCTGTTTTCTTTTCGTACGTTGGGACAATGGGCACACGTGGAATATTTTTGTAGAAAAAAACCTGTTTAAGTACATACTGCAACACATATAAAGCGTGAGGTAGGTGGCCGCCTTAAAGCGTGCTGGAGTCTTCAATATTTAATTATTGCGAAACAGCACCGAAGTACAGAAAATATTTTAATATTATAACTAATTTTTTACTATAACACTACGTGGTGGACAATCCCAAAATTATGAAATATACTTAAATAGATGGGAATATTTTCTCACTCTTAAATTTACATAGTAATGATTTTTTTTTTTTTTAATTTTCCAAATTTTAAGCACTGCTTATTTTTTTTTCTGAAAGCTATATTGCCCTTTTTACTATCTCACATTCGCTCAAAGATAAGTCGAGATAACTTATCTCTTATCGTAATCGTAAGGAATGATAGTTATTATCTGACAATGTGAACAGGTGCTGCAGAATATTATTAGAAGGTAGCATGAAGGGCCATAAATGTCAAAATCTTATCTGAACATCTAGTAGTAGTTGTAAAAATTTGGTAAACGTGAGGCCGAAAATTACTTCTTCACTCCTATCAGATGCAGGGCCGACACTTTTACCCGGCACACACAACCCGTAGGCCTGTTACAGCATTACCTTCCTTATAAACAATATAGGTCTACATATGTGTATACCGCCGCTGCAGTAATTTTAGATGTAAGAAGTGTGGTAACTGATCTTGATAAGTCCTCGACTTACTTTCAAGATGTGATGCTCTGCAATATTTTTCTCTCATTGTACTGTCAAACACGTTCTAAAAATGTTTAAATATTAAAATAACTTACTCATAAAACAATGATTTTGTTACTAAATACGGTGCTTATATTGGAATAAAGTTTTTTGGAGATCTCCAAAATGGGCTAGAAACAACTTCTGGATTATCCGAACTGGTAGTAACACAGAAAGATAAAAACATTATTTTTCTTTAAAGTTATACTTACTTGAAATATAATTATGAAGTTATTGCTTACATAAAGTTGCGCCGAGACCATAATATTACGAAAACACTGCGCGATAATTTGCTGCTCCGTACGTAAAGGCGATATTATTACAGACACCTGTACTGTTGTTACCCAGATCGCTTACCTTTTTAATCGACTTAAAGAAAAAGAGGAGGTTTTCAATTTCGATTGTACTTTTTTATGTTTGATACCTCAAAACTCCTTCACTTATAAACTTATAGGGAATTTTTTTTTGTTGGAAAGGGAATATTTACGAGTAGGTCCCATTTTAATTTTATTGGATTTGGACCGTGGATTTCCAAGATACACCAGGGAACTCCTCAAAATTGAATATGAGTGAGTGAGAGATTTTGGTCAGCGCTTATCATAGAGGTCTTTAGCGCTGGTGAGGGCTGACATTAAGTGAGTATGGAGCAGCACCAATGAAAGGGCGGGGGAAACGGGAGATCCCTGTGATCCCCGAGAAAACCCGTCGACCAGCGGCAACGGTCGGCAAGATTCCTACATGCGAATGGGACAAACCCTGCCGGAAAAAGTGGAATACGAAATGTATAGTAATTATGATATAGGAAGGTTTATGACAATTTAAGACTAGGTAGGTACCTAACTATGGCCAAGGGCTTTCAGGACTGACTTGCACTGCGAAAGAACAATGGAACTCCTTAACGACAGACAGTACGAATGTAGAAAGTTGGCACCGATAACTCCGTAGAAAATTAAGAAAAAAAAATTAACAAAAAACAAGACCGACTAAAAAAATTACTAAAAAACTGTGAAACGCAAAAAAAAAAAAAAAAATAATTACGGTATTTTTAGACTGTTTAGAATACAATCAATTTATTCGGACAGTAATACATATTTATTGTTATTTTGGAGTCGGTGCCCGCTAAGGTTAACAAACGTGTAACAAAGTAGCATAGGTATGCATCTAATTTCATTAAATTTAACGTTGACTGCAACTGAGCACTTCTTAATCGCGCGGTGTTGAAAGGCATGTGGTGCAGCGACGGTGGTATACAGCGGGGCTGGGAGGGGAGCGCCTAGCTAGTTTTATTAGGCATTGCTACGTTATCAAATTAACGTCAGTTTAAAATATTTTGTTCACTTTTTGAAATTTCGTGAAGTATCTTATAAGCTTAGATGGCACCGACTCCAAAATAAATAAATAAATAATGGTATATTACTGTCCTAATAAAGTGAATGTATTCTAACATGTCTAAATATAATGTAATTATTATTTACTTTTTAGTGCATTTTTTTCTGAGTAGATTTATTTTTGACATCAGAGTTTTTGTTTGGAATTGCTGCCAGTTAAATACTCTGAGATAAATTTCGGCACACTTTATTCACATACGACGCTGTCGGGTATACGTTATTCGGGATAAAGTGAGCACTAAAGATTTAACTATGAAAAAATAGTCAGTAACTGTTACTGCATATAAGTAAACATTAACAAGAGTTTAATTATTGTTTGTATGGTTGGTAGCGATTCATGGCATGTAGTTCCGTGTATTTTACTATTTGAAAAGATCTTTAGCGGGAAAATATCAATTGCAGTCGACCTGTCTGTAGTAAATATACTTTATAATATATATGTATGACCTTATTGACATACCCACTGAATGTACAATTTGATTTAATTAGCGCCTGCACAAAGTGACGCAACCAAGCCGCTGAACATCAATTATTGCTGTTGACACATGCCGCTAGCGCTCCGCGCTACAGAGGTAGTTCAAAATTCCAGCGACAGGTGGCAACAGAGTTAGGTTTCCGCCTCTACGTTTGGAAGCGAGTTGAGTCATTGTGTTTGTCCGTTGTTCGGTAAGTATGGTTTTCGGATAAACGCATCAAAAGTATTAGAAATGACTGCCCATAAATATCAAATAAAATAATGAGAAGTCATTCGTAATCTGTAATTTATTATGTTTTACGAGCGCCAACCTGAGAATATGAATTTAAAAACAGCATTTTTTTCTCTTTTACATGTAGAAATTACATTATTTATTGTTTCTGTCTTGGCAGTATGCTGAACGGAACTTGAATTCTTGAATTGCGTGTGACATGTCGTGCGTTAAAGTGGCGGTTTTGAGTTACAAATTCGAATATACCATGCACATATTTACGAGATTTGTAACGGCAATAGTGCATGTTGTATCAAATAGAGTCGATGCACACAAACCAGTGTTATATGACGTTATCTCGCAGGTATTTATAACTAAGATTACTTATGAGTATAACATAGCCTATATTCAGCACCCATGAATTTAATGAGTATATTATATTATAGATAATATTTATCGGAGCCGTGTAATGTAGATATAAACATTGCACAATCCTATGCACTGTAAATAAAAGCACGTGGCAAAGTTTATGTTAACAAGGAATTTAAATATATAAACTGGCGAAAATAGAAATAAATCAGGACATTTTTGAGTGCTCACGTCATTCTGAATAACCTGTACCGACATCGTACCTCTATACTGAAATCGGCAATTGATCTGTTTTGTACACCATTACGACACTTGATTGCAAATATAAGCCCCACATACTAATAAAAATGTTGTAGGAGCTAGGTGTTGGTTTAAATAAAAAGAGATAAGATATTACTGCTGGTACAAATATAATTATCTTTACAGGCTTTTTAGAGGCAACCAATAATTTTCATGTCATTAAAAAAAATATTTTTTTAAACTTATTGCTCTCTTTTCGCAACTTAACAATTTAAAAATTGTTAGGTGACTAACGAAAACAGTGAACTTCTTAATTTTACTTATTTTAAACATAAACTTATGTTGAGACACATGCTCGCAGACTTGAAAGAAGAAGAATTTCAGATTATTCCTGTAAAAAGAAGAAACGTTATGTTATCAATGTGTTTATCTGATGACAGTAAAATATTTTAACTATGATGTCATACTTCACAGATTTTCTTTTATCACTTATCAGTTTTATTTTCACAGTGTATATACTTCAGGGCTTAAGGTAGTTATTGGACAATTTAGTTATATGTGCACTGAGGGGTAGGAATAAATTCGCGTAGTGTTTTTTTTTTTTTTTTGGCGATCTGATTCCACGTAACATTGAGCAGCCTGGTTAACAAAACAAACAACGTATGGGGAAGGTACTCCAGTGTCAGTGTATTTACATCCCGAAATGCAGACTTACAACTGGGCTTGTAGGCATTTGTTGGCCGCCAAGGATGGCATCAAATATGAGGCTTTAAAACGGTGTAGCGCCGCAATGAGAGGGTCGGCAAACGGGAGATTCCCGAGAAAACCTCCTGACCAGCGGTGTCGTTCAGCACTATTTACACTATGCGAAAATCCCACGACTAGCTCCACTGGGAATCGAACCCGCGTGGGAGTCTAGTGCCCTAGACACACCTGCAGCCGCAACGCTAGCACAAGGTATAGTGTATAAAATTTTCTATTTAAAACACACTCTTCCTTTTTCAATTGAAATGGAAAAAAGAATGTATAAGTGAGGGTATTTATTCAACAATTCATAGTAATAATACCAATTTAATTATTTACTAGTGGTGCTTATTTGAGTATGTGTTTAAATTAAGTTAAATTAGTGTGACGTTTTGTTGATGCAAAAATTGTATAAATTGCACGTTCGCTTATGTTGAACCGTTTGTGGTATCAACTGGACAATCTGGGTGAATTTTGTAAGACTATTCCGTCCCTAACAGTTTGAGAGACAACCAGATTTTAGTATCTTATTTGACGTACTGACGCATTACTCGTACTGCCCACACATACGCTTCTGACTCGTGTTCCCGGAACTTGGCTGCCTCTACCTGACGACGGGAATATATTCCAGTTATATTCCCCGAAACGTCGTTCTACTGTCTGTCTGGAAATTGTGTTTTGTTTCGCCTCATCGTTGTGCTGTAATGTTATTTTACTTTGTTGTTCATATATTTTATCTGTTTGACCTAAAGCGAATTCCGCTTGTTATGTTTTCCTATTACAGTGGAACTTGTATAATTCGAACTTCTTTAATTCGAAATCTCCTTTAATTCGAATTTTTCTCTTGGTCCCTAGCATTTTGTATCCAAACAGTACTAAAAAATCGTGGATAATTCGAATTTCGTTTTGGGTAATTCGAATTTTTTACATGTCTAATTAGTGTATAAATCTTAATCTGCGACTCAAAAAATTTGT
>PNEQ01110472.1:0-18538 GCA_003012365.1 Medauroidea extradentata
TCCTTGTCAGTCCTGAGTCCTCAAATAGTCGTTGTATCGTGTCCCAGGCTGCCTTTGCGGTTTCGCAGGCTTCTATATGGTGAATCAGGTCAGTTTCTACGAGGAGAGAAATTTTGGACAGTGCCTTTCTGTCTTTATCTCTGGCTTCTTCAGGTTTTACAGTACCCTGTACCACATCCCACTGGTCGTCCAGTTTCAGAAGGGCCTTTATGTGAAATTTCCACGACGCATAGTTCTCGCTGCCTTTCAATTTTTCTACAAATGCAAGTGCCGACGCCATGTTGCTTCACCGCTGACCACGTGTTGAGACGACAAAATGTTTTTAATATTTGCGTTCGCGAACACGACGCGATTTTATCATACACGTACCGATCACGAAACTCAAAATACCGACCTTACATCGCGTCCTGGGCCCATAACCTCTGTTGGGGCATACATCTCTTTATTTTCTGAATGTAGCGACTTTACATACTACCTACATGTTTCACGGACAACTACAACTACGTACATCCGGTCACAGTTAGAGTACACATTTCCAAAGATCTAACATGTAATGATTCACACTCCAACAAATTTGTTACAGGGCTTTCTACCATACATGTAATTTCTGCTCCCAGGTAGCCTATCTACTCTGAATTAATAAGAAATTTTTTGTGAATCTTATATGACAGGTTTAATTGCTCTTCGCACAGTGAAATTATGTTTTACTTCCATATTTTTGACCGGTATACTTTTGGTCATATGACCAGTGCAGAGCGACCTATAAAATTCATCACCTTGTGGAAGTTTTGAGACCTTGTACTGAAGAGTAGGATATTTTCTATGTAATTTTGTTGTAGGTAAACATTGCACAAGCAATTATTGTATGAGGTTAAGTGTGAGATAAGCATCTCACATATGTTTTGCATGTATCGTTAATCATGTAAAAGGTGCTTAAATGAGGCACATTTATTTTTTGTGGTTTTCTATTACTACTAGTATGTGTTGAATTATGGCTGTAATTAGACTGATGTGTGTGTTGTATTCTTATTCCAGTCGCAAGGATTTATCACTCAAAAACTGCAAGGTAGATGTTCTTCTGATAACTGGGATGCTCAGCCCATATGCCTCGATGGTAGAGAAATTGAACCGAGACTTAGACAAGGGCAAAGTTACCTTGTTGAAGATTGAGAGGGCGGGAGATGTTCTTTTACAAGCAGTGAGTATTCCCTCTTTCATACTGTAGCTGTACAGTAGGCTGCTAAATACAATTATTTTTTAGTTTTAGTTTATTTAAAGGCATACATGATATGACCTAGAATGGCTTTTTAGTCTGTTTTGATTAAGTTAAATGCATCTACCAGCGAAACAAATGGATTTGGTCATAGCTTAGCAGCAGTGTCCTGAGGAATGGTGAGGTAAGATGAAGTGAATGTGGAGCAGCAAAGGAATGCAAAGATGGGGAAAACAGATGTACACAATTAAAACCTGCCTTGATCACCACACTCTTGTGTGGATGGATTCTAAGGATGTTTTGAGCATACACACTCATCTCTTGAATATTTTACATTGCTATTGTGTTTACTAATTCACACATCTAGAATAACAAGCAGAATTCCCTTGAAAATCTTTAGGGCAGCCTTAAATAGTAAGATGGTAAGGGGGACATCCTCATAATACAGCAGTTCTTTGTTCGAAGTGTAGCTGGACATTAATTGTACTTACGTCTGAGCATTTGTCAAATAGAATCATTGACGTATACAGTAGGTAGAGAAAAGGGGTAAAAGGATAGATGGTACGCAACCCAAATTTGGCATGGTTACAAAATTTAATTAACATATGAAACAGTAAAATTGTGTTTAATT
The DNA here is from genome assembly GCA_003012365.1 of Medauroidea extradentata. Classification (NCBI taxonomy): domain Eukaryota; kingdom Metazoa; phylum Arthropoda; class Insecta; order Phasmatodea; family Phasmatidae; genus Medauroidea; species Medauroidea extradentata. Next base: position 1,845 of record PNEQ01110472.1, read on the forward strand.
TTAATTCATTAACATTGGTACAGTATTTGATTATGCAAAGTAAATGTGTTGTGAAGTGTTGTAGAAATGTAAAAATGTCAATGTCCAGTATTATATTTATTCGTAATGATGGTATTGTCAATAGAGAGGGATCCACCCCTCAATTGAATCACATTTCTCCATCTTAGTACAGGTGTTGCACCCTACTGTTTCATTCATAGGTGACTAACTTATTTGTTCAGGGAGTGTAAATGTTTTTAAATATATAAATCATAATAATGTATTTATGTAATATTCTACAGTACATTCCTTCAGGGAAATGTAAATCATACCAATTTTAATACTTAATTTTGTGCATATTATTAAGACAGTTATTTATTCTGAAAGAATTAATTTACTAATCTTAACCAGTTATTTTTGTATGAGTATTAATATGTAGTTCTGATACAGTTACGTACAGCTGCTCGAATTTGAAGAAAGTAGTAACAGGCATATTTTTAATGAAAAATATACTGTGCTAACAGTTTACTTGTCCTAATAACACATGCTGTAGGTTGTGTGTGTCCAGGGACAGGTCCAATGAGGGAGGAGGGAGTGGTGGTAGGGTAGGGAAGTTGCCCCTCCCTCCATCTTGTCACCCTAAACAGTAAAAAAAAAAAAAAACAACTTAACCTATCTGGTCTTGCCTTGTAATGTAACTGAAACAGTACACTATGGACAACATGTGAAGGCCACCAATATAGCGTAACAACTTACCTAACACTTGGCAAGGTAGGATGTAGAAAACGGGTGCTTTACTAGCTTCGCCGAAGTACACACTGTTTTAAAAATGTGCTCTCATTATCTAAACTGCAAACATTTTCTTCTAGAAATAATATGGCAAGGAGTAACTGTACATTTTCTATAGTAGAAGTAATACAAAGTTCAATACTGTGATATACATTGGGGACCATGTATAAAATCCCAGACAGCTTGTGCAATTCTACGAGAAATCTTGAAGGTGTTATCACATTCAAGCCAACAGGTAACAGCACACTACATTTAATTAATTTCAAATTTATACTACTAGTGTAACATTGAGGCAAAATATTTAGTGTATTTTTTTGTTGCCACAGCCAAAAATATATTATGAAAAAAAAAAATACCAGTATATGAAACATATAAACAGAAAATTTGTGTTTACTGGCGAATTATAACATTAAGTTAGAAAATAATCAAAATATTCAGTAGTTAAAACCTTATGTCGTTTGGTTATATTTCACATTCAGCTGTCTATTATTAGTCTTTATTGTATTTGGCTTAGCTGTCGCCAAGATACAGTTGTCGTGAACAATATGCTGGTGGTATTTACAGCCGCACAAAGTGGCCCAGAGCATCCTGCTGTTTTGCAAGGGCCAAGGGCTCCTCACTTCGCTCGTCATGCCCGGCGTCGAGAGGCAGAGGACATTATCAGGCAGCTCTGGAGATAGCATTGGTGGCCCGCGGTCCCGACGCATGTCGCGGGGCATGAGCATGGAGGAGTACGACAAGCCCAACATCCGAAGGCTGTCTCTCACCGCGAATTCCGGCGCCGAGCTACTCCCCAACAAACACAACTAAGGAGCGGACCGGTCATCCGGTGTTACTCTCGGACTGCCGTGCTGTTTTATGTTTGTTCCCCTGGCTTGGGAACGACGCGCATGCAGATGTAACGTATTTGGTTGCATAGTTCTCTAGCTGAGACAGCATTGCTGTCAGTTTTTTGTAGAAGCGACATGTGGTTCCAAATGTTTACCATCTGTGGATTGGTTTAAGATGCAGCTATCAAAAACTGTCAAGATGCAACTAATCTTGTACTTTCTTTCACAAGGAACATCACATTTCAGGTATTATATTAATTAGATAAGGTGAAAAATACATAGCAATATACAGTTATGAATTCTTCTCAGCAGATTTTAAACAGTATTAGGCCAATAGATTTTTTAACTGTAATTTGAGATATTTTATATAATTTTTATAATAAGTTTTTATGAAAGATACTACATAAAGAACAACAGCAATTTATCAGTAACATAATTTATGGGATGTATGCTTCAGATTATTACATTTAAAATGACATCCGAGTTACTAATTTTTATAATTTGTTTGACTGTTCAGTACTGGTGGTGTTACTTTGATTTGCTGTAAATGCCAATGTATTTGGTGTTAACAGGAAGTCAGTCTGTGAAATGTTTAATTTCATATCAATATTTAGTCCTGAACCTAAATAACACACATGTCGTTTGTAGCAGTAAGATAGAACTTTGGTTTTCTGTATTTAATTTTGAGTTACTCTTGCCTTGCAATATTTTGTATTCAAGCTCCACACATACGTATCTTACATGGCCTAGCACATTAAAAGTTGCAAAAGTGGGAATTTTGTGTTGGTAATTAGTGAATGCAACTTAATTTTTTTTCTCAGATGCATGCAAGATCCACACTATTTCTTTATTTTTATGTTGATTGGTATTTTAGAATTTATGGTATGGTCAACTGTCAGTTATTTTTAAAATAATGTTTCCATTAAATTTCACCATACAATTTATAGAATTACAATTTTTCTATGATGATGCTGTATGTACTGTCAGATAGCTCTTTCATGTGTGTAATTTGTTGAAAATAATAGTAAATAAATCAATAAAATAAAATGCAAAGCTGATAACCTCCAGCTACACTGATATAACAATTTCAGTCTATCATCGAATACATGACAATCGAAATTTGTTTTCTCTGGGCCTTAAAACAATTCCTGACTTATACTAGATGTTTTCAGAAGTCTTGCCAGTTAGAAAAAGAGTTACAACAGTATCCCTGAAAAACCTGAAACACTGGGTTGTCATATGTATGTTTTAAAAACAAGGTAGCATTCAAATGTATTTAGTGTGCTGCATGTGTGTGTGTATGCGATACAAAATACAAATGTTACATGTTACTGTATCTAAATGTATGTGTACAGTTACTCATAAAAACTTTGGCACATAATGTTTTCATTTTTATAGCATTGTATAAGAGTATATCGTATTTACCTCTCATAGAAAACATTTTAAGTTAAAAAAACAGGTGTGAAAATTTTTTATATAAACTTCTTGGCTACCATAATATTGTTTATGTTGTCAGGAGACATAACTTCATTAAAACTTAATGTTAAATATACAAAAATGTACAGAGTGGATAGAACTGTCCTTTAGTGATCCATGTACAGCATTAAGAAAATTGTAGCTCCTTAAAGCAGGCCTGTTTGCAGCCCTGAACAAGAAGTGAGAGACTTGACATCAACAGACTGACAGTAGTTAAGTAACTGCTAAATTAAGTTAAGACATTGTGTGAGTCCGTGTAGTCCATTGCCCATTAATAAACTAGCATAGGCAGCTTTGGAAAATGTTCCTGTGACTGTGAGTGATCCATGTATTGAAAATTGAGAATACCTATCTTGAACTCTACAGAACCTGTTTTAAGGAGTTTATAATTTGACTACTGAAACTGCACTATACAAAGAAAATATCTGTGTTCATCTATTTGTTTCAAGTATTTTTTCTACTATAGAACTAAGCACCATAAACAAATTGCCAGTTTGTATGAATGTTCAATCATAATTACTGTGTAAAACTAATAGCAGTTAAGTCCTAAATATTAATATGAGAGTTATAAGGTGTAGTAAAGTTGAAAATAAAATGAAAGTTCTGCAAAAGACGCAGGAAATGCATGTCAGGAACGTACCGTACTCTTTGAACTTGTCTTAGTAACTCAGTGTATACGATACCTTTGATTGTGGTTTCAGTTTCCATATATTTTGATTAAAGGATCACTAGTTCAGTTCCTGTAAGTATTAAGCAAGTTTATCAGAACCCAAGAATAATTTTCAATACCCACAAAGGACTTGGTTGTTATTGACAGTTTGTTTCAAAAACACCACACATTTTTCTGGTACTCACATAATGTGCAGACTGCAATGCCCGAGTTCTGAGTGAAGCACAGAGGTCCTATCCTTGGCAAGCACATAAAGCGAAATTGCTGTTTCTCTGGCAGTTAAGTTAGACAACTTGTGAAGTTGTAGTACCTGCATTTTATGTTAGTTATAAATCTAAAGTAATGGTTGTTAATTGTCGACAGTTTGGTCACTTTTCAATGAATTCTTAATAATGTGTAACAGTCAGTGATTTAATTGCAAATAGATTTATACAAATTTACTACTATCTTAGTGTATTCAGTTTTGATCATCTGAAAACATGTTTAAAAATATGTATTTGTAGAAATAACTAAGCTACTATTGTCAGGTGCATGAAACAATTTTTATCTTAAATTTATTGTCTGCAAAATTTCAATTCTTAAATATGTATTAGACATGTACTAAATGTTTGTATATGAAACAAATTATTTTCTGCTTGAAATTGCATTTCCGTTAACACACTGGCACAGGTTAAATGTCCTTTCCTGTAAAAACTATGGCAATGTTATGAAATTTATAATAGCTGTATTAAATGTGTCTGTACCATGTACATATCTAATATGTAAAGTAAAAATCTCTGTAGCTGCCAAAAATACCTACCATATATATATGTATATGTAAACATTTTATAATAAATGTACGTACAGTAGCATCTTTTGTACACCCCGTGGGGCTGAGTACTTGCCCTAGTTATGTATATTTGCTGACAAGTGATAGAAGGAAAATTTTATATAGAAGACTATGTTATGTATAGCGCGTAATTAAATTTTTGAATTTTTGAGGCTGTATATTTTTAGATAACTGTTGCGAGTTGTGAGTAGTTTGAGGTGATGTGAATCAGTGTTGTAAAGTACATTTTATTGACTGTTTCACCATCACACAAGTTTTTATTCTATTGTGTTTGTGTATAGGTGCCGATGTACATACTCATAGTCTACACCGAGGCCACTTGAAATTGCAGCAGTTGATAGTAACGCATTCCTCATTAGTGAATGGTTTAGGTGTGCAATCACTGTTTGTTTTTTAATGCATGTTTGCAAGTCGACCTGTACACTTTGATGTTTGTGCACATTTGCAGGCAGCATACATAAATGTGAAATGTAGGGTGTAGAACCAGCAGTGGCTGTAGTCCTGCAGCCACAGTTTTCCCTTCATTCTTTCTGAACATATTTTTATCACATACAGTATTATATCAACAACAATTTAACCATTGAAATTGTCTAATGACGTAGGATGTTATTCGTTTTCTCAATGATTCATAACAGCCAATTGTTGTGTATCACTCTGTTCTCATTAGTTAGCATAAAATTATATTAACGAAGTTACCAAGGCGGAAGTTTCAGGAATGCGTAACGAAATCTAGACGCCACATACAAATGTTGGTATAAATAAATAATTTACACAAGGTACATTTTAAGAATACTTTTACGTATATGTGTAAATAAAATTAGTTTTAATTACAGTAGAAACAATTGATTGAATTTAAAAAAATTGTGTGCATTTGCATTAAAGAAATATAATTTGAGTATGAATTGTATTGTAATTTTTTTTTATTTAGTTGGTGCTTTCTATAGAGCTTGTCAGAGTTTATAAATTTTTAATATACATACACCAGACACCAACGCCTGAAATAAAATTTTTGTGCTTTGAGCATGTATGAAAATTCAAGGGTATTTGTGTAGTACCACTTGAGCTATTGTCTACTGCATCACGTGGCCCCTTGCTTCACCATAACGTGTTCTCTGCAGAATATTAAAAAACTAGGCTCTAAAATACATCGGACTGTGTATTTTTCATATTAGTCGAGGGAACAACGTATATATTTATAATTGAATAAATAAATGTTGTGATTATTTCTGCATTTTTATTTCAAATCCATAAAATACCTGTGTACTATAAAGATGCAATATACAATATATAATTTAAATTCTTTGTGAATGTACTGTATTTACTCGAATGTAAGCTGCCATCGATTCAAAGACACGTCTTGCTTTTCAGAAATTCCTTTAGTAAAATATGTTTAAAAAAAAAAGTTTATTTTCAAATATTTAGCACTGCAAATAGGCTGTTGGAAACCTATACCAACACATGAACAACACAGTAGTCAACAGATAACATAGATAAAAGCAAGTAAACACTGTTGTAGAAAGAAAAAAATATGTACAGTACTCCAAACACTTTCAAGTACAGAAAAAAAGATGATGCCCAGAGAAAACCATCACAAACAAACATCCTAGTTCGTGCAACTTAAGTAAGAAATAGTAGCACAGGCTGCCCTCACCTACCATATAACTATCTTTGCAATAATTATTTCTTGATTCTTGGACAAACGTCACAACCATGGTCACTTGCATGGTCCCCTCTATGCAAAACTTTTTATATTAACTGCTACAGCTATATGTCTGGGTCTGCTTCATCGACAATTACTTTATGGTCTGGACTTCCGCGAAGGAATCTCTCTACTTCAACAACCTGAATGCCCACAGTACATACTCTGAAATTCACCTGTGACTATGTACTCCTATTCGCATGCCAGCCCTATAAAATTGCAAAATTGAAACAACTGCTCACACCAATCTGAACAAACAGTGTGATCAGATAGTGAAAGCATTTATTGACTTAGGATTCCCCAAACCACTTGTGGATAGGCAGATCCAGTGAATCATATCTAACACCAAACATCAAACCTGAAATAGTAACTCTGACATTCGTCTGGTGGTTTCTTACCATGAAGGCTTGAACATCTCAGAACCATCTTCAACCATAGACACAAAATACTTGCTTCATCACCATAACTCACAACCTGTTCTGTTCTCCACTTCCCACATACTAGGTTGTTTTAAAATGGCCTTCAAATCTCCATAACATACTGATGCACCTCAAACTACCACCCAGCCCTGCCTTAAGGCTCGGTTGCAGTCGTCATATTGAATTGTATTAGTTTTAGCTTTTTTGGAATTCTGAGAAGAAAAATGTTAAATCGGCGACTATACCGCAAATTCCATTTATTTGAGCTACAATGCAAGCATGGCAATAGAGCTAGTAATATATAGTTAGGTCACAATTTGTCGGGCAAATTATGAATATAAAAAAATTTGCCACACACATTGCGGCGTAATTATACGTTAACAGCTAAATCACAAGGTCTGTACTGTAGCGAAATGTAAATAGAATTTCATGTATAATCGCATATTTAACATTTTTCTTCTTAGAATTCCAAAAAAGTGAAAAATAGTAAAATTTAATATGGCGGCTGAAACCGAGCTTTAAGCAAAATCAACACACTCATAACCTCAAAAACTGGGTAAAACTGAGGTGCTGGCAACAAGAACACCAGTACATCACTATATCTACACAACCACAAGGCCTCAACATAAAATTATTGAGTAACGAAGAATAGATGGGAACACTACTGCTAGAATAAATTTCACATTTTGATGGTTGGGGGGAGTGTAATTTGTACAGTATACAGTAAATACCACAAAACGTAGGTGAACAACAAATAAACAAATGTCTAAAAATAAACATAAGTACATTCTTGGTTTAAAGGTGACTGATAGTTAACTGGATTCTTATACAGGTACAGGCACGCCTTGTGTTAATCTGTATAAAAATTCAAGTCGCTCAGCTTGGGAGACACCATAAACAATATTAAATACTCCAGAGTTTGGCCAAGGGTGGCTTCGTTCAGTACATATCACACGCAGCAGAGGATAATAAGAATGTTTGAGTTTATTCATTTATAGGTTGAATGTACAAGAAAATAAATTTAGTCGCCATCCAAGGGCTGCCCGTACAGGGTTGTGAACGGGACACTCGAAACGTTATGGTAAACCCCAGAGTAGTTGACAACAGGCAAGTCAGTGCATGTTAGTGGAACTGACCGATACTGTCTTAATTTATGGTGAAGCAAAGTGCAATGGAAGACAAGCTGCACAAATATATTGTGCAAGGTATTCAAACAGACGACACCCAGCGCATACAATGTTTGCAAGAATCGTCCATTGCTTGCGAGGTCACCACACTTTGAAGAAAATGTTCTAAACAGTCGACGATGAACCATCAACCAACACCCATGCCATTACATGTACGTTGGATGCATCTCATGAGATGGTGAGATATGTATTGCATGAGCAGCAGCTTCGACTCACCAACCCATGTTGACAGCAAGCATCAGAGTCACGTGACTTTCCACCCAGATATGAGTTCTGTACATGGTTTCTGCAGAAGACAGCACGCGAAGCTGACTTTTCGAGGTGTGTTCTGTTTACAGATGAAGTCTGTTTCACCCTCCAAGGTTATTACAACAGTGATGTGTGGGCGTGCAATGATCCACATGTGACAGTCGTAACATTTCACCAAGAGAGGTTGTTCGTCAACATGTGGGCTGGTATAGACCATGAGCGCTTAGTAGGATCGTACATGTGTGTTGAGGGCTATTTGGACGGAGTTATGCAACAACAGACCAACCAATAAAAATATGTTTCCAAAATATTAACCATTAAAGTTGATCTGATAAAGTATGCAAACAACGTAAGCCCTTAGATAACAACAAAATTCAGGTTAGGTGTTCTTAATTTTCTTTGGACTTATCAAAAACTCACTTGTATTGACATTGTTAGTTGGTCTGTTGCATAACTCCATCCATTCGTACCAGCGCTTCTTACAATACACACTTCCTGAATTGCTGGGAGACTCCGGTGGACACGGTGCAAGAACTTGTGGGTCACATTTTAGCAGCCAGAGAAGTGACCTGGATGGATACCAACATTCAGTTGTCTTTACAGCAGTACAATGCCTGTATTTATGAAGGTGACCAAGACATTCATGTAACGGCAAAAATACAAGGTACACTGCTTATGTAACCATGCTACAGTGTGTGGTTTTTTGTACGTGGTTGTCAACACATGCTTTTCTACAATTTAATTTTGAACTATTCAGATCCATTACATTCTAGTAATGGCCAAAAATTTCTCGATTTAATAAGAAACCGAATCTGCGATCATTGGCATAGCAGTGTGACTGTGACCATTAAAGCACAACCACGCATAAACTTTTGTGTTCTTAACCTGGAACTGACACCTTATTAAGGCGTGTTAGATATGAACTTGATATCTTAGCTCTGTGTACACAATTTACAAATCATCCAAATTAAATATAGATATTTGGTTATTGACCCTTATCTGTATATACAAGAGAACAAACACTTAACATATCAAAGCATAGTCAAACTGCTTAAGTAGAGATGTGCTTCGCAGTTCCCAAAAATGTCACATCTAAAGATATGTTTATTGTACTTATCTTAGTTTTTTGTAAATACGAAATGTTTGGCATACGCAATTTAGATTGTGACGAGTAAGATTGGATACTTACGAAATGGTTGGAATGGTTTAAGCAAAGGAAAGCTACCCAACAGTTGAAATAAACAATAACCGTTTTATTCACTTGCATTTCACAGAGTGTAAACAATATCCCTAAATCGGCTAAAAAATGCTAATATAAAATATACGAGGTACAAACTGGTTGCATGGTTGCCAAAAAGAAAATTACAAAAATTATAAGGTGTACTCAGTTGTAACTGTGAAAGACTCCCAGCAAAGTAAAGTCGCCAGAACCAAATCACTCCTCTTATATATTAATAGAAAAAAATTACAATTGAAATGTTTTAACATTTGTTAAAAGTGAGGAGCATCAATCTTGCACTTGAAAATTAAAATTGTAACGTATTGTAACGCAAGCAATTATAATTTAAACAGTTCTAGCGACAGTATGATGCTGGGAAGCCTTCACAGAAGGGGGAGAGGTTGGGGAATATTGTAGAAGGGGTGAATCAGTACTCGTGGTCAGAGGGGTCGGAAATGGTGAGGGGGGCGGTGTCCCCGGCACTCTCGCTTGTGTCCTGCGCCACCTCATCGTAGTCCTTCTCGAGGCACGCCATGTCCTCACGTGCAGCAGCAAACTCTTCTATCTCCATGCCCTCACCCAGGTACCAGTGCACGAAGGCACGCTTATTGAACATGAGATTGAACCTGTGGTTGAGGCGCCGCCACGCCTCAGCGATGGCCGTCGTGTTGCTCAGCATGCAGACTGCACGGCTCATCTTGGCCAGGTCGCCGCCAGGAACCACCACGGGCGGCTGGTAATTGATGCCCACCTGCCGACCAAACACCACTACCATTTTACAACCATCAAGCGAGGTAGTGCAACAGTAACACGTGGACTTGAATTTGGGAAAACCTGGGTTCGATCTCCGGCTCCGGCCGCCCTGATTTCAGCTTTCCATAATTTTCGAAATCACTCCATGTGAGATAGTTCCTTTATAAAGGCCATGTCCGACTCCTCTCCCAGCTCTTGTCATTGTACCAAGTTGTGTGTCATCACCTCTAATGACCTTGCTGTTGTTGAGACATAAAACCTACTTGCCTTACCTTACATCACTGTACAACCGCATTCCCATCCACATGTAAAGCACATTAATGTTTTCTGGATTGGATTAACTCGCAACAAAAATTTTAAAATTGTTTTTTGTGCAAAATGTTGGCATATTAAGACTTTTGAAACAAACATATAAAATAATTTAGGACAAAATTACGACTTTAAAAAATAGAAATTACATTAAGTGTTGTTCTTACGACCACTTTAAAATTGGATTCACAAGCACTAGTTAACGTATGTACTGCAGAGATGCGCAAACTATTCTGAGTGGCAGGTCGATTGAATTTAGAAGGGGAAAGTAGCGAATTACAAAAAGAAAAAAGTATCTTCCCTCTTGCAGTGTAATTTGACGCTTTGGGTGTGATCTTCTACGTTCCTCATTATGTGTAAATATTGGCAATGGAAACAGGAAAAGGGGGAGGGGGCTGATTTATAATTTACCCCCCTCACCATTGTTTTGGTATGAGCCTGTAAAGTACATAAGGTGCAGAAAATTGAACTCGGGCATATAGGCTACTTACGCACACTACGTGATGATAATTGGAAGCCTGATCATTTTAATCCATCCACGATCTCTCAATACCCACGAACATAGCTGCAAACCGTGAGATTGAGTCCTCATGCCAGGCGCAAGTGACGCCGAGGGATCTTCAAACGTGCCACTACAATAGGGATGCTTGCATGTACACTCAATCTTTATGCACATTCAAGAGGGAGAGACGCCTCTTAAGAAGGCTTGCTACCTGCTGTATGAATGGTGTTTAAGGGCGCTCTGCACTAAACAATTTATAATTTTAGAATTGTACTAAACCCTAACCAACTCTTACATATTACAATAATAGTAATTTCTCACAAATAAATTAGTTTTCATGCAAGCGCATGTCGTAGTAGCGATTTGACTATTTTCGCTATGTGCCCAAAGTAAAACCTATTAATAAACTACGCGAATGCAATAATTTAGAGTGAATGTAAATGTACCAAGTTACAGAATAATCCTTTGTTATTTGACATAAAAATTTTTGTTTTTAATTACAGGTACTGTAAATAAGAAATGCAAAAATGTTTCTACATTTAGGATTTTTTTAATACAAAAAATTTTTATGTGATTAGGTGTTTTTTTGTAGTCTAATACATTTACTTTCACTCTAAATATTTTCATTTGTATCGTTTCAATAGTTTTTACTTTGGGTAAGTAGCGATGAATCGTCAAAATGCTACTTTGACGTGCGTTTGTATGAAAACTATGGAACTGAAAAATATTTCATTTGTGGTATATTACTATTAATTTAATGTGTAAGAGGTAGGCAGTGTCTGGTTCAATCATATACTAAGTATTTTTCTGTGCAGAGTAGTCTCAGGCGCGCCAGAACTTTTTACACAAAACTTAAGTTATTCCCAATACAATTATACTTAAGCCTATCTATGAAAAAAAAAATGTTCATAGTATGATTGTATGATTTTAAAAATGCAGCACTGTTATTAGAAACATTATTTTGACACCTCCCAAAATGGGTGAGAACAGTTTTTTTATTTCTGCAATATCCCCAAATTCGTGAAAACATAATAGAAGTCTGCTTTTGTCGTTACTACAAACTATCTGTAAATAAAATTTTATGTTCACTCAAATCCCCCTAAAAAATACCTCTACATGAAAACAGTGCATTCCGGGAATAGAGGTGATGCGATTCTCACCGAGCGTGACAGCCAGCCCCTTATTGCTCCCCTGCCTATGCACCTCAAATGCAACAAGTTACACCAGGTACATGGGACTCTTAATATAATGCCAGGTAGTTTTACAACTATCAATTTCATATTTCTTTAAACATAAACTAATATCAATATTGAAGCTTCACTACATTGTTTTTGGCACTGATATATACCTATCCATTCCCTATACATTGTACAGTTTTGTAGGTGTTTGCAGCCAAAGTATCAAAAAGTTTGCTCAGGAAATTACGAGAGAATCAATTACATTATCCTATTACAAGCAAATTGTGAGTTATTTTGCAAAAAATTCTTTGTACTGTTGTGCATTGGATGACTGTACAGTCTAGAATTTTTCACAACTGTTTGTTAAAAAATCATTTATGTTCTTTGCACCAATGTCAAAAATACTTAATGTGCATTAGAGGCTCAGAGATGATGGAGGTATAAGGAAGTCTTTGAAGCACACATCAAATGATGCAGTCCAAGAACAAACCAAACACTGAACTAGTGTGTAAGACTCCCGCTGAAGCATTTTTACTTTAAGCGGTGACTATATAATTTTATTGGAGAAATCTGTAGCATAGTTCAGTGTACGTTTCTGATTACATCTTGAAGTACAATAGTGTGAATAGGCGGTTTTTAGGCATATTGTAAGGCTTAAAAATAGTGTTTTTGATTAGCATGGTGTCTTAACAATGTGTATTTATGAACACACTGCAACGCATCTGAAGCGCATGTTAGGCGGCCCCCTTAAGGGTGTTCAAGATGGAAGAAATTGTGATTTTATGTTTGTATGAAATAGTGTTTGTTTTGTAGATGTAATTAGGGAGTAAATTTTTCTGTTTAAAAAATTAGCTCAGCCAGTTTACGCATAATGGCATTTTAAAGTAAAAATTTGCTTGGTTTTACTTCATACACCCCCACCTCCCCCCCAATCCCATAAACCAATCAACATTTTGGAACAAACTATTCACAGTGGAGGTACCTGTCACGGGCTAGGGCTAGGGAATATAAAAACCCAATACATTTTTTTTGTATTTGAAATAATTCTACTTGTAGTAAAAAATTTTAAATTTCATAAATTTTTTTTAATACAATAAATTTTTACTGAGTTTTCTTAGCCAGTGACATGTATTTGAACTATGAATTATTTCCTTTCATTATATTAATTGGATAAGTCCTTGCCTGGTGCATGGATGGTTCAGTAGCATGTCACGTATATCATTCTTTCACGCAAAACCACTTTACTTATTCCTACCACATTAAGCTGATGAAAATAATGCATACTTGAATCTATGCTTCTATAATTTTAAAAATCCAGCACACCTGTTGAGAACATGATTTTTGGGCCTCTCAAAAAAAGGCTAAAAATTGATTTTTTTTTGTACTGTTATAACTCCGAAAATACCACCTGCATTCATAAAGTGCAAAATGAGAAATAAATGTGTTAACCTTTACTTCTAACTGTAAAAAAATGAAATTTTTGAGTCCTCACTTGAAGTCCAAAAAAGAAAAAGACTACAACGAAAATCGTGCATGACAATTTGGCGCCCTGTGAACAGAGGCGGTATGTGTGTCGTCAAGCTTGCTACTCTGACTCTTATTGCTCCATTGTTATCACGCATCAAACGCTGAAATTTGAAAGTGGAACACATTCCTCTTAACAAGTGACATGAGTGAGAGGAAGACAGTGCAGTAACCTTAAAGCCGGTGGGGCACCAGTCGACGAACTGTATGTCGCCCTTGCCCTTTATGTTGGCGATGGCGGCGTTCACGTCCTTGGGCACAACATCGCCGCGGTAGAGCATGCAGCAGGCCATGTACTTGCCACGCCGAGGGTCGCACTTGACCATCTGGTTGGGCGGCTCGAAGCACTCCGAGGTGATCTCCGCCACAGACATGGCGTCGTGGTAGGCCCCGCACTCCGACACGATCTACAACATGCACACCCTCAAACACTCTGTACACAAGAATAACTTCAATAAACAACATTTGATAGTGAAGAAGTTTTGATCAGCATTTAAAGAGGCCAAGTAGAATCCAACCTCCGTACAGCAGTCACATGCGGCACAAAAGGTACTGGGTCTGGGGTGGATCTAGAATTTTTTTGGTGGGGAGGGGGGGGGCGAGCCCACCATCTTATTGTGCTGGTGAAGAGATTTTGGTGAGCACTTAACATGTAGGTCTTTAACACTGGTGAAGAGTGACATAAGGTGAGTATGGAGCAGAGCTGAAATGAAGAAGTGGGGGAAACATGAGATCCCAGAGAAAACTAGCCGACCAGCCAGTGTTCTTGGTACAAGATTCAGCAGGGTGTAAATATGTGTTTGTCTTAAAAGGTTACAAACTCTTGTGTTAATACTAACATCTCAAACAAATTACTCGGGGTTACGTCCATTGTCTAAAAATAAAAAGGGGAGTGGGTTGGTGCAGCAGTAAGGTGGAAGCCTTACCACTGTAACAAACATCAGTTTAAAAAATTAATCAGACCACCAAGGCTATCCGAGCTGCATTCCCGACGGGGTCGGGGTTTGGTCCCCGAGTTTTCGCACATAGGAATTGTGCCAAAATATGTAGCTGATTGTTGGATTTTCTCAGGGATCTTCCGTTTCCCACACCCTTTTCATTCTGCCGCCTCTTCATTATAGGGTCTAATCTCATGTCATCCTCCGGGGCAAGTGTATGTCTACAAGCACCCAGTCATACATTTATAGTTCGGGTTGTGATATCCTGGCCCTCTGGTACGCTCTCTCTGCAATATTTATTGATTAAAGCGCTTAAGGAGTAGGTGTAGTAGCTATTGTGGAGTTATCGTCTTAATTCTTGTTTCAAATTCGTTTCTCAACATTTAACTTTGTCAGAGCAGAACATGTGTTCTGAAAAAATTTCAGACGTGTAACATGTTATTGTACAATACATTACTTTGTTATGAATTCATAAAATTTTACCAATATGTATGGCATAATTAATCAAACACTATTTTTAAATTATAAATACAGTATATGCTGACCTTTTCATAGTCATCAGGTAAAATTGATGTCAGATACCGAAGGAAATTTTTTATACTGTTAATTAGCATAGCAATATTTTAAATTGTTTCAGTAAAAAAACTTTTGTAGCTGACTTAAAAATGGAAAGTTCAAACATGTGGCCACAGTTGCTAGTTTATGCTGTTTTTTGCGGGTTGAATTTTTTAAATCCTGAAAGGGGGCAGATATCGCAAAATTGTTTGTACTTTGAAGCCTATTTTTTGTCAAAACATAAGTTTCTATAATTTTGACTAATTGACTTAATTTAATTTTATTAATTTCAATAATTAGACAAAATTAGATTAAAAAATGTGGTCCATAGTACAAACAATTCCCAACATTTCTATGTAACGGTTTTGAGATATCTGCTCCCTTTCAGGATTAAAAACAATAAAACTTACCAAAATAGCACAAATTGGGACCTTTAACCTAACGGAAGGGAGGGGGACAGGAAGTAGGACGTACCGGGGAGTAGGTAGCCATAGGGAAGTGGATGCGCGGGAAAGGCACGAGGTTCGTCTGGAACTCGGTGAAGTCGACGTTGAGAGAGCCGTCGAAGCGAAGAGACGCCGTGGCCGACGACACGACCTGCGCGATCAGGCGGTTGAGGTTGGTGTAGCTGGGCCGGTCGATGGCCAGCCGCCGCACGCAGATGTCGTAGATGGCCTCGTTGTCCACCACGAAGGCGCAGTCCGAGTTGGGGATGGTGGTGTGGGTGTTGAACACGGCGTTGTACGGCTCCACCACGGCCGTCGACACCTGCCGAGGTACGGAGCACACCTGACTTTCAGGACGAGAGGCCTTCCTTCATTCCTCACACCGTAGTCACATAAGGGGAACATTAGATAATTTTCTTGTAATATTGTTTTCGAGCCATAACATTCATTCCGGTTGTATTATCACAATTTTTCTCTTTGACAAGACATTGGATATATTCTTGATAAACTGCACGACATAAATAATAATGGAATCTTTCATTCATTTGTCACGCAGAATCATTGCAAGGGAATTACATACATGTCAACTTTCAAGAATGATTAGTAGTCCAATATGATATGAACATATAACACTATCTCTAAAATTCATCACAAATATCTCCTATGCCTCAACGTTGCCAGATTTACCAAAAATATTTTAAAACAGAAGTTATTGCAGAATATCAGTAAAAAAAATATTAGCATCTAGCTGTCCACCTTAAGGTTGTTCAAGTGGGGAAAAAACATAATTTTATATTTGTATGAAATAGTGTTAGTTTTGTACACATTACTTGAGAGTACATATACCTCTAACGGAAAAAAAATTAGCTCTTCTAGTTTTCCCGTAATGGCACTTCAAAGTCAAAATTTGCGTATTTTTACTTCATACAAAACTTGAAAACCACTTAACATAATGAAATGAAAAAAATCATATCAAAACTACGCGTTACTGTCTATGGCCTGTAGCATTTAAAACCCGTTACAAAAAATGTTTATGTTAAATAAAAAATTTCAAAATTTAAATTTTTTTTGGTACTTTTAGAAATTTATTTTAAACACAGAAATATTTTATATTGTGTTTGTATATGCTTCAAGCCGTAGACG
>PNEQ01110473.1:0-18526 GCA_003012365.1 Medauroidea extradentata
TGGGATGCCGTCATAGCAGGAATACAAGGAATCAAGGCTAGTAAGTGTCGGGTGACAGTAGGCCTACATGCCTGACTATGGGCACATCATTACTGATTCTCTCATTATTTCTACTGTTGAGTGTATATGCTGGGATGCCGTCATAGCAGGAATACAAGGAGTCAAGGCTAATAAGAGTCGGGTGACAGTAGGCCTACATGCCTGACTATGGGTACATCATTACTGATTCTCCCATTATATCTACTGATGAGGTGATATGCTGGGATGCCGTCATAGCAGGAATACAAGGAATCAAGGCTGGTAAGAGTTGGGTGACAAGGCCTACATGCCTGACTATGGGTACTTTATTACTGATTCTCCCATTATATCTACTGTTGAGGTGATATGCTGTGATGCCGTCATAGCAGGAATACATGGAATCAAGGCTAGTAAGATTTGGGTGACAGTAGGCCTACATGCCCGACTATGGGTACATCATTACTGATTCTCCTATTATATCTACTGTTGAGGTGATATGCTGGGATGCCGTCATAGCAGGAATACAAGGAATCAAGGCTAGTAAGAGTTGGGTGACAAGGCCTACATTCCTGACTATGGATACATTATTACTGATTCTCCCATTATATCTACTGTTGAGGTGATATGCTGGGATGCCGTCATAGATGAAATACAAGGAGTCAAGTCTAGTAAGATAAAGCGGAAGTACGATAATGTTCCAGCAACACTTGTCCACACTTTGTAAATATTGTATATTAATTTCCAGTAGTTTTCGCAACTTTTAAAACAAATTTTTATGTGTCCGTAAAACTCATATTCTGCATTTTGAACTTAATTATTTAATGGACACCCACTCCTATTTTCCATAAGTTAGACGGGCGAATTCATACTTAACCTGTAGTATACTTATGCACATCAATATGTTACATATCACTCGTTGAGAGTTTGCTACACTAATTATAATTAACGAATACTGGGAGATATTTCACTTCTGGCACGATATTGAGATGTATCTGTCCCTTAGTACCAGGGCTGAACGGTGGTCGAACTTTGCTACAAGCAGAGTATGAGCTTTAACACCGGCGCACTGCTTCCCTCTTTTTTTTCTTACTAAAAATGTACTTACATTTGTTTTTCGATGTGATGTAGCCGTGTAGACGAATGCATTTAATTAATTATCCTTAGCTAATATAAACCACTTATTGGATTTATTGTCTTACAAACATTCGAAGCCGAGTGAGACTTTAAACTTACATGAACGTTTATGCACATATCTGTATAGTGGTCAACACTTTTGCTTGTTTGCAAGGATTTGATCATTACTTCATTACCATCCCATACCTGAAAATACAGAATGTTAAACAAGTAACTAACAGTTTCCTTCGTCAGACAAAAATGGGGAAATGGCAAACATTCGTGGCGGACAAACCTGCATCAACTACTAGCACAATAAACCTCTGAAGTCAATGGTCACATCAACAGTTCATACAATCAAAAGCCAGACGGGCTCTGCACCATCAACACGACCTACACAGTCAGATGTGTCTGCAGAATTGTGGTGGATCGTCGCAGACAGTGCAGTGTGTTTTACTGTCTGCCTACCAACAAAAAGAAAGATAAAACACAGAACTGCTCATCAAATAAAATATTAATGTAAGAATGTCATTGAATTAGTTAAAACCAATAGTAATGTTATCATAAATTGTATGTATGTATGTATATATATATATATATATATATATATATATATATATATATATATATATATATATATATATATATATATATATATGTGAGTGAGAACAAAGGCCGTGTTTCAAAAATAATATGAATCTGTTAGTTAAGACTGTATGTATGTGTATAGCATTGTACGTGTTAGTGACTTAACACGAAATTTGACATAAGTAGTGCACTCCGTGAAGTACTCTTGTGAATTATGCAAACTGGAAACTTCCCGCGTTGCCAACTCACGTAATTTAAGTTGGCTGCAATTATCCAGCATCATCTGCCCAGAGTTGGCACCCTCGGGCTTCAGGCATCATGCCAAATCTTGGAGACCATCTTGGCGGTGCGTAGTGCTACCGGGTAGTCTCACTGTTTATCATTGTTTAGTTGATGCATCTGAGATAATTATTGTATACAGTCCATTTATTAATCGTGCATTAACATTTTTGGTCCCTCTAGACGTGATAATTCTGGTGAATTCCGTGCCGTTTTCCTTCCTTGTGGTGTACATGTTAGTGAATATCGTTTCTAGTAGCTTGTTATGTGAAATGTTATTATTAAAGCGACTTTGAATCGGTTTGACGTTAAATTATTTGTCCTTAGCTGCACGATTGGTAGAGTTGAGTTGTTTGTCTTCAACAGCGTACATAATCGTCCATGCATGGTGAAATTTGTACCACAGTGTCACACAGTAATGGCAACCTTCAACCCTGTGAAGCCTGGTGTATGAGATGAGCCTGAGGGCGGTGCTCCAGAAGTCCGAAGATAAACACTACTTTGCCTAATACAATCCTCCACAGTTTTGACTGCAGTCCGCAACATTGGTCCAAATTCTCAGACTTGTTTACAACGTTGTCTCGAACAACAGTGCTTTGTTATCTGTAGAAAAAACATCCGTACTTAAGGCGCCCGCCTGGTGGTCGTGTGTTTGAGTGAGACACGGTGCCAAGGGCGATGCTGACCTGCTTATCCGTCGCGGTATCACCTCTATCATGAGACACTGAAATGGCGTGCAGTGATATTGTAGAACACTAGCCAGACCTGCACTTTTAGTGGTCACCCAATATTTTTACTGGTGGATAGTTTTAAGCAAAATCCAATACAACTTTCTATCGTAGTTTCGAACAAATCCCGTGAGTAGTTGTTTAGATATAACAGATTAACTAAGCTCTTTCTAGTCATATTGGGAGCTCCGAAATTATCTTTCTAATTAACGTGATAATTTAATACTATCACTCCGACATTGTTTGAAATGTTTGTTTTCTTCGTAAATGCACACATTAGAAACACGTCTATAAGTCCCTTAGAAAAATGAAATTCTGCTAGCTCGTTGCAACATTGTTTACACGGCAGGCGGCCTTAAACGTGCACTTGTTGGTAATCCGCTTAGGTCGATCCCTCTATTGTCTGAGACTAATTTTTAAGTCGCTAGGAAGTTGCCCTCGGAACTTTATGAGAACAAACTAATGGTTTTGCCCGTATATATGTTGAGGCCATACTGTAAGCACCTGCTGCTTCAGTAGACTCGCCAAGTTCACTACTATGGTTATTGACAAGTCATATCAGAAAATATATCACCACTTCATGCATTGGGGGCTCCGGTAAATCACTGAGATATGATCCTGCTTTTAAACAGATCAAGCTCCTGGACTACATGCTTTAGGTAGAGGGGATGATGGCATTAAGTCAAGAATTCCTTAACGTGACTTCATTCTGAACTTTTCTTGAAAAAACAACGTAGGGTCGAGGAAGTAGTTTGTGGTGCATCTCGATCTAAACACTTAGGATCACATAACCTGTAAGCAGAAACCTACAAATGAACCAAAATACTACCGTACTAACTCTCTCATTACTTCAACAAAGTCTTGCAGTCTTGCCATATGTGCAGTGCTTCTCATCTGTTGAACAAATATTCAGACCTCCATTACTAGAGCCCGCAAGTTAATTTTGCTGCTGTGAGAAAGAAAAAGTTGTGTTTAAACTGTCTCGGTTAAACAAATCTGTCCAAAAGTTGCTTTTCAACTTAGCTATGAGGTAAATGGGGGATAAACATCACAATCTACTGGATTTTGAATGCAACCATGTTGGTGAAGAAGTAAAAGCGAGGGACTTCGGTTAGTCGTCTCCTGGTGAAACCCTTGCTGCAGCCTCCTAAATCACATCTACTGTTGTTAGATCTGAGTACATTGTTCTATTGTCAATAGCTCAGGTGGAGATATTTGATGTCACAGGTAAGCCATTAGTTGTTTAGTGCTTTCTAGGACACAGCACGTCAGACAAGTTTCATTACCGAGTATAGCATGCAGAAAATATAT
Source organism: Medauroidea extradentata (assembly GCA_003012365.1). Taxonomy (NCBI): domain Eukaryota; kingdom Metazoa; phylum Arthropoda; class Insecta; order Phasmatodea; family Phasmatidae; genus Medauroidea; species Medauroidea extradentata. Next base: position 4,038 of record PNEQ01110473.1, read on the forward strand.
TTATGTCATGAGATAACTCATTTGCCAATTAGTGGTTTTTCGAGTGAATATTGCAAAGGCTAGTGCTTCAGTTGTAACTACAAACATTGGCGGAATTGGTCCTCAATGCACAATTTATGTATTTATTCTGCCATGCATAACTAGTGATTTACCTAGTAGAATTGTTTCTGCAGATGCCCATAAGACCCTCTCTAACTTAAAGCTAGCAGATCCTTAATTTGATAAACCTGGCCTCGTCGACCTTCTCATTAGCACATATCTGTTCCCCCAATTGGTTACAGGTAGCAAAACCGAGGGTCCTCGTGTAGCATTAGATTCAGTTTTCAGTTGGATGTTGATGGGAAAGGTAGCTAATAAGTCAACTCCAGTTTAGACCCTGTCATTTTCTCTTTACTTACTCTGTTCCTCACTCCATACAAATATTGAAATGTCAAAGGAATTCTGGGAGTTGAGGAGATTCCTTCCATCAAGTATCATTCAGCTGGATATTAACTTTGTGAAAAAAGGTTTGTTGAATCCCACAAATGAATTATGGCTGTTATAGTGTATGTCTAGCATTCAGTAGCTTCTGCCTTGAGAAAGGCAATGCAAGAGCACAAGCCGTCAGATTGCTTACTTGGACTGAAGAGCATCTTAAAGTAAAACCAGATATAGAAGCAATGTACTCAGATTCCGCAGGACGCACATTTGAAACCAGTCATACTACTTTTCCTCCTAGCTGTTCCTAAACTAGACAGTTCCATCACCGTCACCAATATATGAGTGGTATTTGATGCCTCGCCCCCAAGAGCTTGCCTAGGAATTCGTCTACTTACTGGTACAAAACTTCAAGTGGAGACTATAGGTGGTTCGCCAACTTTTCGGTCACATGCTGTACTAGTCACTGCAGACATAAAACAAATGTATCGGCAAGTTTATGTCTGGCGGTTCTATGATACTGACCCTATCGCTTGAAAACTATTAGTATGGAGTATCTTCGGCTGTTTACGTAGCTCTTCATACATAGCAGCAGCTAGCTAGGAATGAAGCAGCAACATTTCCTAGCTCATCTAGAGTCTTAAATCTTAAATTAATATTGATGTTGTCACAGGTTACAGCTTAATGGAGTCAACATTGTCTGTTAAGAAGGAACCGACTTCAAGTCTTGCTAAAGATATTTTCAAAATATGGAAATTGAAGAGTAACTATTCCGCTCTTCATATTGGCCAGCACCTGAAGAAGTTGAGACATTCCAGACATTAAATTTCGGTTCTGAGGATCAGGCTTTGGTTAAATTCTTACATGTCCAGAGGAACATAGTATCGGACACATTTGTATACAGAATTCATGGTAGTTCTGACCATGCCACGAAAGAACCACACCATCTACGACTGTTCACATTCTTGATACATTTGGTTGGCTTTGCTCTCTTCTAATGCTAGCAAAACATTTGCTGTAAGTTCTGTGGCTGCAAATTGTTGTCTGTGTGGCTGAACTCTCTTTTGAGCTGGCAGTACGAAGGCAACAATTCAAACAGGAGCTTTATTGTCTGACAGCTATTGCTATTCCTCGCAACATAAAAGGTCCTGGAGAGTTTACATATGAAGTCCATGGTATCTCAGATAGCTCCGAGACAGACTATGCAGCAGTGCTACTTGATTATCAATGGCTTCAACAACCAAATCAGCCCTCGAATGTTAATTGGCAAGTCCAAGATAGCATCAGTCGAAGTTCAGTCTGTCTCACCTATAGTTGTGTGATGCCTTACTGCTGGCTCGCCTGTTCAATCTTGTTGCAACCTGTGATAAGAATTTCTGCTTGCAATCGGTTACAGCTTGGATATATTCCCAATTTTTTTTTTTGGCCTGGATCAACTCATCTCTGCATCAATTAAAATTCTTGATGGCGAATAGAATCAGTCAGCTTCAATAACTTACGCTTGGTGGTAACAAGGATCATGTGAAGGCAATCCCGCAGACTGTGCTTAGCGTAGCCTTCTATCTACTGAGTTGCTGAATCACCATTTGTGGTGGATAGGGCCATCGCGGTTACAAGAGCAAGCTGGTTACTGGCCTTCAAGTTCACAATGTACTGCCATTGGAGTGGAACCTGTCCTTCTGGACACAAATCAGGGCATAGACCAGCTGGAAACAATATTCAGAGGTCTTAACAAGTTTTTAAAAGTTACAGCATTTGTGTTACTCTTTATCTACAACTTGCAAACCTCCCAGTATAAATGCTAGGATGGAAGCCTCACACTCTTAAAATGAATCAGGCACCAAAGTTTTCGCTTCTTCGCATTCAGTCTGTGATAGAAACTTTATTGAAACACACAATCAACTCGAGGAACTCCAGGAGCAATTGTCACCCCTGTTAATCAACAATTGAACATGGATACAGTGTCCCAGCTCGGTGTCACCTGGTAACTAAACCCAAATGTTACCTCCTCGTTTCTCTGTTTTTGTGAGACTGGACTCAGTCCTTCGAGACCCACCTATGTAAAGTGCTTGAATATAAGTATTAACCTTCTAAGCTTTGTATACTGTGCTGGTCCAGCTGAAAGCAACATTGCATTCCTGGCTATTGTGTCCATTGAACAGTGACACGAAGGCATCTGCGCTTTGACCCCTGGTAATTTTTGACACTAGAATCATTGGTAGCATTTCTAGAGCATCGTCTTAATAATGTCCTGCTTAAAAGTCTAAATAGATGGCTACTTAAGAAGCTGCTACAGCAGATCTTCTGACATCGCTGGCACAAAAACTATTTGCATCCTCCAGTATCAGCAAAAATAGTAATAACTGGCAACTAACGGCTTTTGCTCTCAACCAGTTCGTGCTTATGAAAGAAGACAGACCACAATCGCCACGGTGGCGCCTCGGGAATATCCAGAGGCTTCATCCTGGGAAGGATGGTGTGGTCAAAGGGGCTACTGCACGCACTTCTACATGTTACAGCACTGCCAACTAATGGAATTTTAATTGCCGTAGTTACTCGGCATCATCTACCAAGAGTTCGCAACTTTGAACTTCTGTTAGCAAGCCAGTATCTCGGAGACCGTCATGTTAGCTTAACTGCTTATCGTTGTTTAGAAGTTGTAATCCGATGTACATTTTTATTTACAGTCCATTTATTAATCGTAAATTATCACTCTTTAAAATTACACAGAAAATTACAAGTAATAATAAAATTGTGTTAGTTTAGGACATATTTTTTCCTAGATATTTAAAAAACGCGATATTCGACCATATTTTCGACGTGAATAATATTCACCGATTGTCAAAGAATAAATATGATACGGATTTCTTGGTAAATTCCGACATGTTTATTAGGAAACACTTTATGAGAATAGTTATAAATTATGTGATCAGATTTTCTTCATTGCTTTAATTAAAATGGAAATAATATTGTGCCTAAGAACCATCAATCCTTTTTATGAGCCGGCCTGCTCAGATACAGTGCAAGGGAATTATCCAGTTGTTTTGTTAATGTTAGTTTTATCAACTAAGATATATTTAATTTACCTATAAAGTTTCAAATACTACATAATTTTTAGAAATTTAATTATTTTTCTAGTAAAATTCTTTAAAATAACATTTCCGGGAAATTCTCCACCACACCCAATAAAGCACAATAAATAGAAATTGTCATGCAATGTTAATTTGCTTTACTTTTTTTTCGTGAACTGTCATTAGTAAAGTATAAAATTATTATTTTTTTATTTAGTTGTCTCCTTGCTTCACACCATGTTTAAAAATATTTCATGACAGCTATTAAAAGTGTCCACAATATACCTGCATACAAAAAATTTACACTAGAGACGATGACAGGATGGTATTTTCAAAACCGTTCGTGTATACATTTTATTTTGAAGCTTCTGAAAATGGTCAAAAACACATTTTTAGAACTGATGTAAATATTTCGTTATGAAACATAAAAGCACTGGTTCTGGTTCCAAACACACAAGATAAATCCGGATGCTTAATACAAGTTTTGAACTTTTGATATGAAAACATTTCATTATTCAGCAACACACAAACAAGAACAAAATATTGCCAACCTATCTGAAAAAATACCCAACAAAGCAAAACTTGTGTAAATGGGAACCAAACATAGAACAATATTTCGCCCATCAAAATACCACATTTTCTAATCAGTGGAAATACTGCAGTGCTCAGTTCAGTTGAAGCTGAGCAATAACCTTTGTCCATTTGTGTCGCTGTTAAAAGAGTGTTTAAATACTCCCTGTGCCAGAACTTCTGCTAGTCATGGTGAATATGTTCAACAAATTGCCTGCGCTAACAGTGGTTGATAAACAGGGCAGTCAAATCTAATTCTGAAACAGAAGTTAATGATTCTAAGATGAGAAAGTGTTCATATGAAAAGCAGAGAGGTTGTTTGGGCGAGAGCTGAAAATGGCTTACACTTGAATTATGGCAGAGTTGAATTCTACATAAATCAACCATTGCTGCCCAACCACTCAGGCCAAGTGTGTTTTGACAGACTTAATGCTAGCTTCCCAGAGACCACGGAAGTGTGGAGCACTGTCCGGATTGAAATGCCAGGTGATGCCCAAAAGCGTCATCTCCATCATGACACTTTATTCAAGAAGTGATTATGAGGTCAAAAATTCGTATAACATAGCCAACTAGTTGGCTGCACCGATGAAGTTTGTTCTATAATTGGTATAGATGTGTGATCATTTACCCTACCGACTGATGCATATCTTGTATAAAGCAATGTATTTTAGAGTGCAGATTGGCTCAACCGTTGTTTGATGTACATGTATCAGAACACTTTATAGAACACTGGCCTTTAAAGAACACCTAAATAGAAGATCAGCTAAACTTCAAGTACGGAACAACATCCTCGAATAAATGTGTATCACCTGGAGTTCCTCAACTTAAAGTTTACGAACTTCTGCTCTATACCTAATCTTCTCAGTTGTAGAATATCGCTTTCCAGTCTGGTTGAATAGCTGACGTACAAAACTGTTTGATCGCGATTAAACCATAGTATGTGCATTACATCGGGAACTATAAAATCTTTCCCCAGTAGTTGGTTTACAATTCCGAGCCATATTCCTCCACCATATGTACGGAGAAATAATACTCTGTTGCGTGAGTTCAATAAGATTGCCAAAAAGTGTTTATCTGGCTATACATGGAGAAAATTCACAGCACCGTGAGCTTCGATCCAGACGTCCATATGTTAAAACTGCTATAAATCTGGTAGATGATTTCTTAAATTGGATAGTTGCAAGACTAGAGTATTACAGCCTCTCCTGAATGTCAGAACATTCCTTTTACTAAAAACAACAATAGGGATTTGATCTATCCACCAGAACTGGTTAACCCTCAACCTGATCAGGTCACATCACAGCAAGTGTGCTGACATCCTCTGTAAATGGTGTGAAGGTTTCTTCCCAAATTGTATCTGTGACGCCTTAAAACAGACAGTTCAACATGCAGTGGAACAGTGTTTGAGTGCTTATCAGGGAAACGTGACATGTTTTCAGGATACCAATCCCTCTTACTTTGCCTAGATAACCTTAGTGTAAATTTGTGAAGTATGTAGTGTACAAACCCTTTTATCTTGTATATATTGTAATTTAATTTAGACCATCCTAATAGTTATTATTAAATGTGTTTTACTATGACTATGAATTTTACAGTTTTTTAACTAATTCAAAAGTTACAGAAATTTCTTCAAATATAAAACGTTTAATGCGTTCTTGATATAGAAACTCTAAAAAAGCATCGCTCATCGTCGTATTTTACATGTTTATAGCTTCACACCCTACTGGGGGGGGGGAAGTTACCAATAATACAAACTGTGGATTATCTGGTAAGATCTCAGAACATGGTGAAAACACTTTCAGGAATACGTTCGAGAGTTACGTATCACCCGCTGCATTCCTAGCACCTGAGAAGGTAGGTAGTTCCATCTCGAGCTATGTAGTGTTTGTTTTCTCTCAAAACTGATTTTTTTTAAACACCACTTCTAAACTAGCTTGGCCTGACTAAGGCGTAACACTTTTATGTATAAGAACTTGCTTTTATTCCAAATCGCGTAGCCCAGATAAAGAGATGGTCCTGCCACATATCGGAAACTCTGAAGATTGTAGTACACGTTGTGAGATTATTTTACAAGAACTTTGTTCTTTGGTAACAATGACATGTCAATTATCTTTATCTACTAAGAAAGGGCCAAACTCAGATGAGTTTTTTACACTCATAATTCCCACAACTCAAGCTACGTCGGTTAGCCTTGGTTATCACTCAAAATCGTCTGGCAACACTTCCCGAGTTTCAATGAACTTCCTTTCGAATAAAACTCATTCGGATTGTGGCATTTGTGATGTACTTCATCTGGTCAAAGTAATACAACGCAGTGGTAGTGCAATCGTCATCAATGGAAATTAAATAAAAAACCATCGTCGTTTGCAGATGTGTTCAGTATGAAATGCATGAGACTGAGGTGTCAACACAAGAAACAAATGTCTACGTTATGTATTATTTGTAACGATAAGCTTTATTCTTGGATATATATATATATATATATATATATATATATATATATATATATATATATATATATATATATATATATATATATATGGGACCATCAAGGTGCGAGGGTATCTTGCCAGTGCTAACATATATTTGGCTTCTGAGCCCCATGTTCTGCTTCTGATGAGTCACCCAGATGTGACCACACTTGCAAACTACACTGTTAAAAAAAAAGTCAATATGCGGAATATTTACAGAAGTATGTTGTTATTTATTAAACGTAACCTACAATATCAGGTTTAAGGAAATTCATTCCATCTATTCAGATCACGAACGTTCCGGCGTTCATTGCGAAAATATCGATGTGAAGGTATACGGTTATAATGGAAGCATTCATTGAAAAAAATTCTACGGACTTCGAATATTCCTAGCCGGGTGTAATCAACCTAATTTAAAAGATTTTAACTATTTTTTTTTACATTGCTGCATGAATTTCCAAATGAAAAATAAATAACTGAGAAAATAGAATATCCATGTTTTTAAGAAGGTAACTGGATAACTTTATACCAGTACTTTCAATAATTTTAACATAAACATTCTAACAGAGTAATTTCATCCGGAGTCCCTCAATGCAGCTACTCAACTATTGCGTTCACTATTGTGCAAAAGGTTCTGGATTGTTACAGTTAGATATTCGGCACAGACTTCAAATTCGCGTTTCCATTTCCATCCTACCAACCAACGTCCTTTGAGTGATAATCCACCCCAACAATTACTTGGTATGTTGTTTCTCCAGTAGCCCGCCCACTGCAATGTAGAGAAGCTAGGCGGTGCGTACTCGTCACTCGCTTGTCTTCCACAATATTCGCGTGGTACACACAGCTTCTATTCTCCTTCCTCCGTCTATCCTGCTGTCAGCTGCCGCGCATGTCACTGTAGGCTGTTCAATATAAACTGACCATTCAGAAGAATTTTTTATTGGGCCAATATATGTTAACTTTTCAGGTTGTTGGAACGTTTACTGGTGTTTAATTACATGGAAGTTTTCATATTAAACAAGTAAAGTTGGCTGCAAAACGGCTGAAAGAGAACTTTATGCAGTTCTCAATTTATCGTGAACGGCCTATACGTATAACTAATCCCAGATGAAAAAGAAGTTACAAGTCTTCTATTCATTTCCTTACAGTTGGTAGGCACCTTTAAAAGAATGAAATTATGTACTAAAGTCTTAGTCCTGTAATGGAACTAACGAAGTTGTGTAACATTAGCATGTAATAAACAACTTGACCGCTGAATGGACATTGCTCCTCGACTGTCTGATCAAAGTGGCCTACTGGGTAGAGTGTTTGCTAGGTTAGAATATCTGCCGTTTACAAAATTCCGAGAAATCTCTCCTGTTACGTTGGTCTACTTCAATATTTGGAGAAAAAGTAACAAAAATATATAATTGAAATACATAGAATGCCAGTAAATTAATAAATTTAACTTTTTGAGAAAAATGGATTGCCAGCAATTTTACGGGATATTTCGTTGTGAATGAAAATCGAATGACCGTGATTTCAGGATGATTTTTGGATAATTTTTGCCACAAGTTTCAATGTAACTTCACGGAAATTCTTTTTAACAGCGCCGTTAACATCCATAGTAAACACGGGTTGACCAATGGTTGCAGTTTAGTTAAGAGGGCGTGGTACATAATTCAACACTAAAAGTATTAATCTACAGCTGCAGGTTTCTTGCAGCCAATTTGCGAAAACTAAGCAATAGCAATCCTAGACAATAGTTTTACCTCGTCCATTTAACTGCGGCGCAAGAGATCACGCGTAACGAATGAGTAATTCGGGATAAATATTTACTCATAAAGTTGGCAAATACCATTACCTAGGATTGTCATTGAGTATTTTATCCACGTTGGCTTCGAAAAAATCGTAGAAATCAATTGATATTTTCAGTGTTTGTTTATCTACCACGCACTCTTAAGTGCTAGGCAGTAGCAACGCCGATAATTATGCTTCTATATTCAAGGCAGGTGGCGCACACAGATACTGCTATAACGCGAAATAAAGTGTTCATTATAACACGATATTGTCAAGGACGTATTCAACCAATCGAAAGAAGGTAAAACAAAATGTTTGAAAACTAAGTCAACGACATGTTCGTTGGCTTCAGTAACTTATTTTTATAATTATTTTCATATTTTGTAGTGATGCTTAGTCACTTGTCCAGTAGCTGTAAGACTACCAACATAGACATTTTAATAATATCTAAATATTGCAAACTTTTTTGAGGAACACAACAATTAAAAATATGCGTATTTTTGTAAATATTTAAACAGATTATTTATACATATGTGGAAAATAATACAATTGCATTGAAAAAAAATTATGTTCATATATCTACAAACAGAAAATATAGTTACTGTTAAAGAGTTTACTTTGTTACTTTCCTGTCAGGTAGAAAGATTCTGCTAACTTAGTGCTCATTGTGGTAGTAGCTGTACACTGGGGATATTTCTCGTTGTTCAAAGAAACAACGCACACTTGTAAAGACAGACATTGCACTACACAAGAACACGACTTGTTCAGTACTTGTTGAGCACGTGTGTAGTGGTGATGTGCTGTGGTCGTCAGCTACGTCTAGGAGTGGTAATACTGAACACTTACGTGTGCGGTTCGCAAACAAACCCACAACTCCACGCGCTTAAGTGGTGCTTGAGTGAAGAGAAGCCCACAAACAACATTCAAATATTTTTACGAATTCTTCAACGAAAGTTAGGATAAGCTGGATCATTTTGTATCAGAAAAATAAATGTAGGCAAGTGTTTCGAATGTGAAACCAATTGCAACTTATTTATTACCAATGTCCTGTACGCATGATTAAATGCTACGAAGAAAGTTAAAAATAAGTTTCCGTAGTTTCTAATTTTACAGAGCTAAATTATGTATGGCAACTGAAAAACAAAATGTGTACTGTTTAAAACATCTATAATTTAATTTTGAAAACATTGTATAAAAGCAATTACAATGATCCTTTGCAACCAATTTATTTTCCCGAATAACAGACTGTGCTTGGTTTTAACGGAAAACTATAACGCATTCTATGCTCAAGTCAAAATGTATGTTTCTACACTCAAATAACCCACTGCTATTTTTTTTCACCGTCTTACGCCTCTCGTAACTTCGCGAGCCCACGTAACCGTATTTAAAACACAAACGACTTGTCAACTGCGTTCATGCCCGAGTCTGCAAGGTTGGCTGGACCTGTGCGGTGGAGGGAGGGGGCGGGGTCTGGTCGTGGCCCAGTGTCTGCTGGCATAAGTGGATAAACATCGCCTGAAGTATAAACCAGCACTATTCTGGCATGTGGAACCTAACCTAGAACATGTCAGTGGCAGCAGAGCGCTTGCAAATCGCGGTCCATATGAACGTAAAACTATGAATTAAGACTTAGGGCTTATGGCACAGTCATATTGAGAGGCCTCTCTCAGTGAACTGTAAGAAATTTTCATTGCTGAGGCGAAAAGTGTGCGAAATCGAAATGACTCTGAATCATCAGATGTACAGGAGATACTGTCACCGTGGTGGCATGACTAATGAAGGCAGACAGACATAAGACTCACCTGAGTACATCACCAAGCTGTCTATCTTGCGTGGTTCCATTGACTTTCCATCAGTTGCAAAGCAGGTAATAGAGTGACTCTGAATCATCAGATGTACAGGAGATACTGTCACCGTGGTGGCACGACTAATAAAGGCAGACAGACATGAGACTCACCTGAGTACATCACCAAGCTGTCTATCTTGCGTGGTTCCACTGACTATCCATCAGTTGCAATACAGGTCATAGAATGACTCTGGATCATCATATGTACAGGAGATACTGTCACCGTGGTGGCACGACTAATGACGGCAGACAGACATGAGACTCACCTGAGGACATCACCGAGCTGTCTATCTTGCGTGGTCCCATTAACTCTCCATCAGTTGCAATGCAGGTCATAGAATGATTCTGGATCATCAGATGTACTGGAGATACTGTAACCGTGGTGGCATGACTAATGAGGGCAGACAGACATGAGACTCGCCTGAGTACATCACCAAGCTGTCTATCTTGCGTGGTTCCACTGACTCTTCATCAGTTGCAATGCAGGTCATAGTATGACTCTGGATCATCAGATGTACTGGAGATACTGTCACCATGGTGGCACGACTAATAAAGGCAGACAGACATGAGAATCACCTGAGTACATCACCAAGCTATCTAACTTGTGTGGTTCCACTGACTCGCCATCAGTTGCAATGCAGGTCATAGAATGACTCTGGATCATCAGATATACAGGAGATACTGTCACCGTGGTGGCACGACTAATGAAGGCAGACAGACATGAGAATCACCTGAGTACATCACCAAGCTGTCTATCTTACGTGGTTCCACTGACTCTCCATCAGTTGCAATGCAGGTCATAGAATGATTCTGGATCATCAGATGTACTGGAGATACTGTCACCGTGGTGGCACGACTAATGAAGGCAGACAGACGTGAGACTCACCTGAGTACATCACCAAGCTGCCTATCTTACGTGGTTCTTCTGACTTTCCATCAGTTGCACTGCAGGTCATAGAATGACTCTGGATCATCAGATGTACAGGAGATACTGTCACCATGGTGGCACGACTAATGAAGGCAGACAGACGTGAGACTCACCTGAGTACATCACCAAGCTGCCTATCTTACGTGGTTCTTCTGACTTTCCATCAGTTGCAATGCAGGTCATAGAATGACTCTGGATCATCAGATGTACAGGAGATACTGTCACAGTGGTGGCACGACTAATGAAGGCAGACAGACATGAGAATCACCTGTGTACATCACCAAGCTGTATATCTTACGTGGTTCCACTGACTCTCCATCAGTTGCAATGCAGGTCATAGAATGATTCTGGATCATCAGATGTACAGGGGATACTGTCACAGTGGTGGCACGACTAATAAAGGCAGACAGACATGAGACTCGCCTGAGTACATCACCAAGCTGTCTATCTTGCGTAGTTCCACTGACTCTCCATCAGTTGCAATGCAGGTCATAGTATGACTCTGGATCATCAGATATACAAGAGATACTATCACCGTGGTGGCACGACTAATAAAGGCAGACAGACATGAGACTCACCTGAGAACATCACCAAGCTGTCTATTTTGCGTGGTTCCACTGACTCTCCATCCGTTGCAATGCAGGTCATAGAATGACTCTGGATCATCAGATGTACAGGACATACTGTCCCCGTGGCGGCTATTACACGGACACGATAATTTTTGCCAGCCTTCACTTCGTACACTTGGAGAGGAGCATTTGTTTTGAAGCCTGTCTTCTCATTCTGTCAACACAAAAATAACCTCGTCACTACCATACTATAGCACTAAACGACATTATCTAGGTCAAGGTCCAGCTTATGTGTAGGATGACTTAGGCCAGGTTGTTATGAGACATGTCTGAAGTTCATACACATCGGCTTCAGCTCCACTCTGAGGGAACACATTGTGTTAGGCACCAACATATAATGGAGGAATGATGGGATTCGAAAAGTGGAAGAAATGGAAGTACTCTGAGAATATCCACAGCCAAGTTGAGCATCCGCCACTTTTCCTACATGCAGATAAATGCAATCTACTTCGCCAAGTATATAGCATGGAACGTTGTGTTGGGAGGCGAGTGGTTTAGCCACAACACTATCCTAGCCGCCAATGACATTTACTTTAAGACGCTCGTCTACCTAGAGCTAATTTCCGTGTTGGAGGCTAAGAAGCGAGGGAACGATAAGGACGACGCTGGCACGTGCAACAAGTGCCTCATCGCTGCTACGTTCAAAGCTCTTAACCGGCGCGTAGTGTTATCGTCGTGTTGCGTGTACGTATGTATGGGACTAAGAGGCGACGATCCAAACATTTTATCAGTGGAAAGTTTTAAGGAAAGTCCAGCGCAGCACCCTATACTAGTTTCGCAGATATTCGTCCACAATATTGTGAGGCACGGTCTGAAAATGCCGTTTTCGGCCATATTGAAGGGCTTACATAAACTGTTCGCGACACACATCGCCATTTATGAACGCTCCTTAGTCCTGTGTTTTGCACCTAAGATACACAGCATACAGCATAGGCAATAGTGCGTTCATGTGTTTATTTTGTTGTGTTCCTTGAATTGTTGATGGCGCACAATCAACGTTACCTACATGTTTATAACTCACGATACCATTGTTTTGGGAACTCTATCGCTGTAGCTTCATTTGTGATTTGAAAGAAAACTATGAGTCCTAGACTATTGCAACAATAGGACCTTTTTTGTTGGACAGGTAACATTACTTAATAAACCATCTCCAGATATTCGAAAATCGGGACGGTAATAAAGTTATACGCAATTAGAGGGTAGCCACCCCTGCTATTTTTATAAGGGCGGATTATTTCAACCAGAATTTTCTGCTGGTTTGCAGATCCCAATAGCATTAAGCAATGCTGAAAATATTGTAGTTTTATGTCAATTAGTTTCCGATATTTTGGGAAAATACTGTTTTAAAATTCGATGTTCAGAGGCGTATTACTCCCTTTACATTGCGTTTAGGTGAAAAGTGAAAAATGTGTTTTCGTCATAGTTTTCCGTGAGGAACACGTATGCGGAGTTTGTCCACCTATTTAAGAAACATCCTGTATAGCTGGTAAAAGCCTAACTTAAATCATAGCAACGAAAATTAAAGTATAGAGTGACTTAAAAAATTATTTTAACACTTTTTTGTGGTAATTTAAGAGAGTTTTTACTATCAAATCGATCAGAAAAAAGTGAAATTGACTTTGGCCTGTTCTGACATGTAAACTTTAAAAAACATTTTCCTCGTATACAGGTTAACGGTGTTTCACATTACCCAAAACATATTTACAATCGGGAACACAACACTTATGTGAAATAACTTTCAGATATCAATAAAATATAAAAGTAGTAAGATAATGTAGGTTCCAGGACAACGGCTGCCGGCTGTGGTGCTGTGGTACCGCTGATGACGCAATCAACATGGCCGCCGTGACGTCACTGGCGCCATCTTGGATTACGTCACTGTCCGCCATCTTGTTTTACGTAACGTCCGCCATGTTTACTGACGTCATGTCCACCATCTTGTTTTTGGTTTTTGGATTTTCCAAATTTGGATTTTCCGAATTTGGTTTTTTGGATTTTCCGAATTTGATTTTTCAAATTAGATTTTTGAATTTCGATTTTTTCGATTCTCACTTGTCTTACATCATCTGCTACGCAGCCGCCATGTTTGTTTACGTCATCTGCTACGCAGCCGCCATGTTTGTTTACGTCGTCTGCTTGTGACGTCACATTTTTTTTCGTCTTCTGCTCGTGACGTCATGATTCCATCGTTGGCAGCTAGGCAGCGCTGCAGTCGCCATGTTTGTTTTCTCCATCGTATGGTAGGCGGCGCTAGTGTCGCCATGTTTGTTTGTGTAGTTGTCTGCTAGATTGCGTTAGTGTCTCTGTCGCTGTTAGGGCGAAGTTGCTTCTGTTTGTATATGGGATAATGGTCCTTATGATTTAATTTTTTTTATCAAGTTAAAAATTTTAGTTCGTCGGGTGTGGGATTCGATCTTGCAACCTGTGTGTCAGCAAGATTGTCGTGCGCCCTAGTCGACTGAGCTACAGATACATTGGTGATGGAGACAGTTTAAATGTGGTATACATAAAAATAACTTTTCGTAGTACATAAAACATTAGATTAAATTTAATACGCTAATACAATTTTATAAAAAATTAAATTCTTATGTCATAGACTTCTTTTAAATATTTTTATAAAAAATTGTTTTCCTTTATTAATAATTCCGTCTAGCATAGTTACTTAATACAATTTTATTTAAATTATTTCTTATAGCATAGATGTTGTAATTGTTATATAAATATTTTCCTAAAGCATAGTTACTTCTTAAAACACAGTTATTTAGCTATGCATAGTAA
>PNEQ01110474.1:0-18539 GCA_003012365.1 Medauroidea extradentata
GTACAGATTGTGACTGAATCATAGTACAGTGAAGTTTTATATGGCATTGGAAAGGTAATTCAATTTAGGAAAGATTAAATATACCTTATATAAGGATATACAAAATAACAAATTGTGTAGAGGCAAAACTGTCAACGAGTGTATTACAGATGGCAGCGATATTGGAATGGCGGCCATATTGGATTATTGCGCGCCCGTAAAGTGGTAGACTCTTCTCCATCGTTTTTATCAGGTATTTTTCAGTAAGAAACCGTTGACAGAAATTCTATTACAATTAGTTCTAGGTTGACCTTATTTTTTGTTTAGATTGACTGGACTATTCTGCTCGTTTTCCAAGATTGAAAATGTAAATAATATTTTGTAAATGTATGTTTCTCTTCTACAAATAGTACAATTCTTAAAAATATGATATTGTGTTATCTTTATTTTACACAAAAAAACCTTAAGTCATTCTAATTTCTAGAAAAACCCCATAAGTCATTTTTAAAAATAAATTGTATTTATTATATTAATTACTACCAAGCATAATTGAACACTCCTGTGTGACAGAATAACATATAAGTACAACATATATAAAAAAATTAATGTCGTCCGTTACACATAAGTTCATTATATTAGTTTTTTAGCTCTCCTGTAAACTTTTGTTTTTATGACTTATGGGGTTTCTGAAAAAAAACGATTCAATTTGTGACTTGTGCTTTCATATGAAAAAAAATTGACAGACGCACTGAAAAAGGGACCAGCAAACAGCATCCTTCATTCTTACTTGAAAATTAGTACTGTCAAATAGCAGAACCATACAAAATCTACACTACTATGCCAAAACAATCATCCACATTTTGTGACAGAACTTAAGAGAATTGCTGCAGGAGGCGTCACAGCCACACGTAACGTGAAAATATTATTTCATCAGTACATAATGAAAACTTTAGTGCAGAATATGTGACAAGCAAGCTAAGCAGTGTTAGTGTCTTCTTTCCAGGTATAAATATGATTTCACATGTACTGTGCGGCATCAACACAATAAAAGGAGAATATGCCTCCTTGATGATACTTACAAAACAAGTATGCTGTCCCATCAATATTTACAGCCTTAAAAACAAACTTAGCTTACACAACTGTTTCTACGTTCCTCAAGCAATAACAATGATAATTTTAATAACGGAACCTCTTAGTGTGTTCCAACAGGCAGTGGTTACAGGCAGTTTAGAATAAAGTGAACAATGCATTACGTTTTCTTTCGTCCGTTTTGCAGCCGTATTTACTATATTTAATATGAATACTTCCAAGTAACTAAAAACTAGTGTAAACGTTTCAACACTCTCTAAAGTTAACATATATTGTCCCAATAAAAAGTGTTTTTATTTAATAACAAATTCAGTTTATAGACCCATTCATGATTTTAGTACTCGATTGAGTACCTTTTTCTCCCCTCGTTTTTATTTGCATGTACCAGCTATACTCTGTTTATCTATGGAACACTTCTAAAAGTATGGACAGTTATTTCTTTCAATGCCTTTTTCCTGTTGTCATGGTATCTGTTTTTTTAATGTAAACATAACAACAATGAATGCTGCAGGGAGTAGTAAACCATGGGGTGGACACTTAAATGGGCGAAGTGGATAAATCGTTTGGTTGTGGACACAGCCACATATCGCTACTGTAAGAGATGGCAAGAAAGCAAAACAAAAACATATAAAATGAACTTGCGAAAATGGTGGTAGTTTGAAAACATGTATTCTTAGGCCTGTTTCGTGTATTTTACTTTATAGCGAATAAATTTTTATTGCTATTATTTTGTGATTTGTCTAATGTGTAGAAAATGACGAAATTTATGAAAACATGTGTCCGAGGCTGCAGTGATAAATTTTCACCACGGCATCGTTTTCCTGTGTATGAAGAGGATGTTTTCAATGAATGGCTTCGTATAATTCTGTGGTGTTACGGAAGAGAGGGTTAAGTCACAAAATGACCAATTTGGGTTATGTTCAGCAAAAGGTAGGCATTGTTGTTAGCTACCAGGAAAAACGGATGATATACTAATTATGAACTTTGCTGTACCTAACAAGCTTAAATAAGTTAGGGAACATAAAGTTTTCTTTTTACAAAGGAACTGTAATAGTATTAGTTAAACCATATATCTACCAATAACGAGCAGGAATAGAGCGACGAGATTTTTGGCCAGCGCTTAACATCGAGGTTTTTAACGCTAGTGAAGGGTGCCGTGATGTAAGCATGGAGCAGCGCCGGTGTTAATGGGCGGGGGAAGGAGATCCCCGAAAAACCCGCCGATCAGAGGCATCGTCAGGCATGATTCCCACATGCGAAAATCCGTGACCGACACCGCCGGGAATCGAGCCCGGTTCGCCTTAGGCCAGTTGCACACACGCCGCTTTTGGACGGTCGATAAAATATCGGCCGTCCACATTCCAGTAGTGAACCACTGAAGAGCATTGGAGCTTGCACACTGACCGACCACGAACTGCCACCGGGAAAATGCCGGTCAACAGCCAGCCATTGCCCCTGTGGAGCACCGGCGCCGGTCCGGAGCCGGTAATATAGTAGCGCACGTGTGCAAGTCGGAGCTTGCACACTCACCGATTATTTACCGACCGTCCCCCCTCTATCCAGTACTCACTGTGCCTTCTCGCCATACAGTTGTCAAGTGCGTATAGCATCAAAATAGTGATTCGGCAGTTTGTTTTGCATATGTTTGCAATGGATTACGAGATAGACAATTACATACTTATTTCTCTAGTAGAAGCACGAGCAGTTTTGTGGGACAAAACCTCAGAAAACTTTACCATAGAAATGCGACTAAAGATGCATGGAGAGAAGTGTGCTGCGAACTTCAAGAGGATTTTGAGGAAATGGAGAGCAGAGACAAAAATTCATTCGGTAAGTAAATTACTATGAATCATACTGTATTACTTAATTTTATCATGTCTACAATGTGTGCCATGCAATTGTATATAAATAAAATTATAGAATGCTGCTCGTGTTGAAAATAATTTACGAGCACCCAAAAGTACTTGTATTATTATTTTCTATATATACCATAGTTTTTAATTAGTGTCGTTAGGTGTATGTCTATAAAATGTATCATATCACAGTTCGTTAATAAACAAAATGCACCGTAGGTACTTTTAAAGTAGATTCAAGAGCCACTATGTAAGAGTACGTCAAAACTAAATATAATTAAGGTAACAAAGACTCCCTTCAAAGTGATGAAGTGGGCATAAAAAACGTTGGAAAAGGCTTATTTGTAACAACCACCTGTTATACAAAATTACCTTAAGAGTAACAATGTTTGCAGCTCTAACACTATTAGCTATAAACAAACACAGAAAATAAGAATCAACAATGCGGCCAAGGTATACAGGAGTCAGTGTACCCTACTACTGTAATTATCAAGAGTAATATAGCTGTCGCATTACTCAAATCTTACTTACTTGCCAGGGAACAGCCCCAATAGGTGATACAAAATATTCGGCTAATATGCTTCGAACATTGTTTGCTTGAAGACCACCTCGTGATGTGGGCTCTCTTGGTAAATCTTCCAGTCCACCATTTGTTGTAGTATCATCTGGCAAATACCCTTCCCGGTCACGCACAAAATTGTGAAGGACTACACATGCTTTTATAATATCAACAGCAAAATCAGGATGTCCGTTTATAGGACCGTGAAATATACGCCATTTGTTCCTCAATATACCAAATGCACACGCCACATAACGCCGAGCTCTAAACAAACGATAATTGAATATCCTCTTATTTAGTGTTAAATGTGCACCATATGGCCGCATAAAATGTTTGTGAAGTCCAAATGCCTAATCCCCTACAAAGTAGTAGGGAACATTAGGAGATTCTGTTCCAGGTAAGCATTTTTCTTCAGGTAATGGTAGTGAGTTTGTCAATAGTGATTGCCAAAGAGTAGATTTCTTGAAAATTGAAGGATCGCAATCTTCCCCATAGCTGCCAACGTTAACATACACAAAACGTATATTTCGAATCCGCTACTGCCATTAATACTACTGAGTAAAAGTCTTTGTATTTGAAAAACATGGATCCACCTTTGATTGGGCAAATTATGCGAACATGCTTGCCATCGACAGCACCTATGCAGTGCGGGGAACTTGCATTCAGTTCAAAATATGAAGCTATACATTTCAAATGTTCTAGGGAAAGTTCAGGTAAGCATTATTTCTTCATTACTGACCAAATAGCTAGGGTTACTTCTTCCACTATCTTCCTTGCGGTAGAAACTCCAATTCTGAAGTAGATCCGCCCCATGGCTATGCAACTAAACCTATGTCCTAAAAATTTTTACACATTAGTACTAATTATTTCTAAATTATGTTACAAGAGTAACATCCAAATTTTTCATTCCCTGAAAAATGATTCTCAGGTATTGATGAAACATGATTCAGAAAAGTCTACTTTGTTGCCTCACAAATAGCAGATAACCTTTGAAATATAGGACCCTCAGAAGTTTGCTGACACCCAAGATACTCTCGACAAACCAACTGTTAATTTTGTTGCGAATGAATGAATGAATGAATGCCACAACAGTAGTGGATAAGCCATCATTCATCAACCTTAATATAAGGTCTTCCTAAGGATATAAACATCATGGGTCAACCCTAAATGCATGGATAATCACACAGCATGCGAAATGAAAGAAATGTTGGCATAGAAGTCGTCATCTGTTAATTAAATGGTGACTACACCTGACTGCTGGTTCCACGAATAAATAAGTTCTTCTGGCTTTTACTGCACACCATATTAGCAAAAACACTTTGGACAGAGAAAGTTATACTCCAGCTTGCAGACACATTAAGGATCACCATACTTATGATGTATTGGCACATGAAATTTGTGGTGCATACAAAATCCTGAACAAAGTTTGTTAGCAACTGACAACTCAACAAACTTTTGCTAGTGTTCCACAACTTTTGGAATATGTACTACAAGACAATAAGAAGACTAAAGAGAAAGAAGAGTATTCAGTAACTGTCTTTTTTTTATGAAACTGATAAATAGAGTTACAGTGTAGACAGACACACATACACAACAATACATTAAAAAGAGTTGTCGGCGCATACACATATACAAACTACACCAAACGAACAAAACAAACACAAAACCAGAACTAATCTCAACATGTTAAGGCCTTGTTACGGAGTTTTGCAGTTATTTCGAAAATATTTTTATTGCTACCTAATAATCATATAAAAATTTCGCTGCACAGTTTTGACACTTATATGTTATAATTTGGAGCTGAATTTTTTTGTTGAATTATACTAAACAGTTTTTTAGATTTCATTACCCAAAGTACCACATTTTTCGTCGTGAAAATAAGCAAACATGAAGGAAATTATTTTTTTGCTGGCGAATAGTACATTATTTTTAAAAACGCATCCATAGTATTGTGCATCGTGTGATTGCACATTGGCTCAAATTTTTTCAATACTTTTGGTTAAAAAATATTTGAGTTATTGGCACCAATCTGAAAAAAAAAAAACTCGGGAACAAGCCCTTAAAAGAAGCCCGTCGCAAGTAAAAAAGAATAGTACGTTGCTCATTGACAAACTATCCACAAACAAAATTTTTCAAAGGTAGTTACCAATGCTAAAAGTACAACAGGCCTGGTCATATCTATGACAATCCAACAGAATGCATAAGGACATTCAGGGAGTGTCACAAACATCACAAACAGGAGGGGTTCACCACACAGCAAATGACTGTGTAACACGAGTGTGTCCGATGAGGCGTGTAACAAGGACGTCTTCCTTGCGAGCCAACGGCAAACATCGCTTATTGGCAGCCGGAAATTTTACGACTCTGAGTTTGCTAACCAGAGGTGCCTCTACCTAGAATTCCAAACAAAATCTCGTGCCGAATGCTGTGCATCACACACTCTAACAGAAGTGTCACAGGGTGGAAGGCTGCATGCTTCTGTTGCTGCCGCATCTGCTACCACATTACCAGCGATGTCCACATGACCAGGTGTGCAGAGAAAGACGACCTGTGTGCCAGCCTGTTCACGAAATCAAAGTGGTTAGAAGAGCAGCCTGATCTCATGCACTCAACGAAACGGAACACACCAAGCTACATAATTTTGGAACAGATGCCATGTCACAAGAGACACCACAGTAGAATTCGGTAGATAACCACACTTTCGTGTCTGTTCATACTTTCACCTTTCGTATTTGTCTTTGTAGTTCACATGGAAAGATACACTTGTTTGGCACATGTTATTCTACAAGATTTACATAATTTTATGTGGTAAGTACGTAATTCATAGCGTGGAATTTATTTACGTGCATTCTAATCTCTAAAATTAATACTTGGGTGAAACTTATCGCAAAGATCATAATTGAGTAACAAAATATGATGTGCATGAATTTGTTTCCAGTTTTGGCCATATTGGACTGAAGGCTTTGTAAACGGCTTGGTGCTGCATCTCTCCCTTAAATTTGGGGCAGATAATTTTTTTTTTTTTAGATATGCCACGATCTTTATAATAGTTTTCTTTTTGTTAGCATGGGTATCATCAATATACACTTATGTTCGATGTTTAAAATGTGTCAATTAGAATTTTAAAACATAAATTAATTGAAAATATTTATATTGTTTTCTATTTTCATTATTCTAGGTTCCCACATTGATGAACTTAAGAAATTCCTACGAAATATCGCCGGAAATTCGGCACACAAGCACGAGCGCAATGGACACAAGAACAGCTTTCTAAGCAGTTAACAGGGCCACTAAAGTGTACATAAGTAAACGAGAAGCGGAGAGGTACTATGGCATCCCTGCAAAGGCACCCCTCACACGAAAGAAATTGGTGAAATTGACAAAATCTGGCCTTGGACCATCTGAAACATTTTCTTCAGAAAATGAGAAGCGACTCGCATCGCACATTCAGAAGTTAGATTCTGCAGGACTTGCGCCAGACAGGACCATAGTAGAAGTTAGCATACCAATCGTTATTTGAAAGGAACCCAGAAGTTAGTGTTAGAGTCGCCCAACGTTAATCTCTCGCAGGGACTTAAGGATTGAACACAAAAGAAGTGGAATTATATTTTCAAGTATTGTTGTCTGTAATGAACGATAACGATCTACACCATAAACCTCGAAATAGTCAGGTATTCAGTTGATCAACAAACCTGGTAATGTAACTACAAAAGGTTCTTAAGTAGTCCACAAAGTAACTTCAGGTGAAAAGGGAGAAACAGTGTTATTTATTGCTTGTTGTGGTGGTGTAGGAATTTTTCTGTCACCAACACTGATTTTGAAGGGAACCAACAAAAATCTAGAACATTTAGAAGGTGTACCGCCTGGATCGAAGTGCATATGTGAATGGTGAATTATTTTTGGAGTGGTTCAAGGAACAGTTATTGCCTCTCAAACCTCCTGGCAAGACTTTGTTAGTGTTCGAAGGCCGTGTATCTCACTCCAACTGCTTGAATTTGCTGCAGCTAGCAGATGAAAACGATGTTATTTTGCCGTGTTTGCAACCTCACTCGACATATGCTCTCCAGCTACCGGACATGCTTTTTTTTGGCCTCTGAATATATCATGCTATCAGCTTCATGCAGACAAACCAAGTTAATAAAATCAGCCATGTGAAAATGGGAATGCCGTTAGGAAACACATGCACGAAAGCAGCTTCAATTGGTACAGCTATCAACAGTTTTAAGGCGAACAGAATATTTTCATTCTACCCAGCTGCAATCCCAGACCAAATTCCCGAAACCTCTAGCGCTGCTTCTGACCGCCCAGGTTCCTCGGGTTGATTTGCAACTCTATCCACCCCAAGCATTGCAACTCCCAACACAGGACCCAAAGGGTTTACCGGCACCTGTACCCCCCCAAGCATCTTAAGCATAACAATTACTTTTATGAAGTAATGTGGAGTTAATTCACAAATGTTAACTTTCTAATCATTATTTTCACAGTTACAGAATGTATGTAGTCTAAAAAAATTTGTACAACGAATTTTTGATACATTGAACACACAAAAAAAAAAAACTGAAAATTCATATTTATGGCCGCGAAATTGTTTGTATTAGAACATTAATAAATTAAACATAATTTAATATTTTTGTCAAAAACTATTTGCAGCATCTATCCCTAAATACGTGGTCTCTCGCCCATACCATTATGAGACAGAACAGTGTCACATAATCGAAAGGTGCGGCATAAATTACCTTACTTGGGTGAGAACCCCCTATTCATAAAACACAAGTGCATTAAATATTGCACACAACTCTGCATTTAAAATATAACATTATGGAGGAAGTCCAAACAGATGCCTCTCTAAACCAGCAACGAATTCACACCCAGTCGAGGCATCGGAATTTAAACTGTCGGCATACAAAGAGATAAAAATCAATAAAAAAGGACTACACAAGATCCTGGAAGAGGATTTTATAGACATAAGCAGGTGTCACACGCTTCGCAAATTCGGCCAACTCAAGTAGCACCATGATAGTTCAGGGCATGAAACATGCAACACATCACCGGGCACGTTATGTTGAACATGGGCATGTGCAAATCGGACTCACACAGGCTCGGTTGCTGTAGGTCTGGCATCATACAGCTGTATGTAAGGACGGTGGTGCAAATCCTGCAACAGGTGTGAAGGGTCAGAGAAAACACGTAACCCATAATGTAACAAAAGTTGCTCACGCCTGTATTACAGTGGCAGTTCACCAGCCACCACACGAAGACTTATGACTTGGCTTGCGGGATGCACAAATCACTATGTCGACACCGGCATTGTGAACAGAGTTCAGAATTTTCAGCACGGATGGTCGTGCTGAGGAGTACACAGGCCTGCTGAAATCCAACATGCTGCGGATGAGAGCTCTGTACAGACAAATAAGAGTCTTCCTGTTCGCTCCCCCCCCCCCAAATACATCCATTAAGCATCCTTAACAGATCTATGTCCCGCGTACATCGTGTTTTAAGTTGTTTCACATGAAGCCATCAGAAAAACTTTGATTCAAAAACCAGGCCTAGGAACCTAATGTGTGCGAGACTGGTAACACATTTCCGTACAGCGATACTTCGGGAGAGGAGAAAAACACACGACAGTTACGACAAAAGAGAACAACCTGTGTTTTTTTGGGCAGAGAAGTGGAAATCACAACTGTCTGACCAATCAGCAAGACGGTGAACAGCCAGCTGGTTGTGACGCTCCACAGCACACAGAGTGGATGAACGAAATAGATCATAATGACATTAACATACAGTACACAATGCACAGGGGGCTTGACAACAGCTATAATACAGTGTATAGCTATAGCGAACAGGGTAACACTCAAAATGCTACCCTAACGCACCCCAATTTTTCTTAATGAACGCCCGAGAATATGTCACACCATTTCAAAAATGTAAAGTTCTGCTATACATAAAATTTGTATGATTGTAAGGAGATATCCACGAAAACCCCATTCATACCGCTGTTTTAGAACACCATGATGCCATGTGGTGTCATAGGCCTTCTCTAGGTGAAATAATGTACCAAGCAGGAGCTGTCGCTGTATGAAGGAATTCTGTACAGCTACCTCTAAGTGGACTAGATGGTCTATCACTGAATGGTGTGGCGAAAGCCACACTGAAGAGTTGCTAGAATTCCCCAAGTCTCGAGGCAATACATAAGACGAGCATTTGACGTTTTCTCCATGGTTTTGCAATGACAACTAGTCAGCAAAATAGGTCGATAACTGGACACATCTTCCTTTTCCTTCCCAGGCTTAGAAACTTGTATTAGGGTTTAGATACCCCATTGGGAGCTAGAGGAGTAGCAGTAACACCCAGGCGAAATGTTGATTTTGCTGTACTATCCTGACACGATGGTGGATAACTTTACTAATCGGTTTAGATAGTGTTTCCTGGCGGGTTTTTACGAGAGCAGGATTTTTAGCAAGGTTTAAATTCGGGCCACACTGTGGCCCGACTGTCGTGGTACGTTTGGTCTGGACCTTTCGTGGCTCTCAAGTCCGTGTCGCCACATCGAAAGTCTGGGTACATGTATCCTTCCGTCGGTCGCCGAGCACTGGGGACTGAACTATAAGTAATAAAGGGATGAGTCCTTTTACAGGTTAAACCTCTTGCGTGTCTAGCCAATCGAAACTTTGTCTGTTGTTCGGATTATCTGTATGCTCTGCTCTTCTTGCAAAACAAGGCATTCCTTCGACCACACAAATTATTTTCCTTGACAGTTGACACATGTCAAAGGTTTGTTGCATTTCTCTTTTTCCAGATGTACTGGTTCGGCACAGTATTGAAACATTTTTAGAATAAAATGAAGCAGTGGTCTATATGGATTTTACTGAGAATTACAGCACTAAATATGCTGACAAGACAGACATTTCACTTTGGGGAGTACGTCAGTAAATTACATTACACACTGCAGTAGTTTATAATAAAGTAAAAACATAATAGGGGAGAGGGGGGCACATGTGGACAAGTCTAAATTTGTATTTATTTTTCCATTTTAAAACCCTAACTTCAAATAATC
The DNA here is from genome assembly GCA_003012365.1 of Medauroidea extradentata. Taxonomy (NCBI): domain Eukaryota; kingdom Metazoa; phylum Arthropoda; class Insecta; order Phasmatodea; family Phasmatidae; genus Medauroidea; species Medauroidea extradentata. The sequence goes on from PNEQ01110474.1 coordinate 10,535, forward strand.
ACACAGATTACTTTTACAACATTTTGATAAATTTCACAAACAACTTTTTCTTGGCACAATCTTTTTCATAGCTCTGGAAAAAGTAAAACTGTGTCAATTTTAATTCAGACAGCATATCAGTAACTAAGCATTGTTAATTTTTGTTCTAAGTATCAAAGTAAAAATATTAATTTAAATGTTCTGTTTGTTTTTCTAGCGTGGAAATGGTCAGAACATACATCAGAAAAACTCCGAGAGCGGACATTTCTGAGGACGCTGTAAGGCAGGCCATTGAGGAAGTCAGAAATGGGCGATGAGTGCAGCTGCTCTCTAAATCTATGCTTCACAAGATGATTCAGAAACTACAGAACGAAGATGATATGGCTGTCCCCATGCAGACACTTATTTACTCTACCAAATACAGTAAAGACAATTTTTTACCCAAGAGCAGGACATGATGGAATGGTATCTAATACAAGCTAGTCAAATGCAATAAGGTTTAACTTATAGACAAGTAAGAGAATTTGCATATTGCCATGCGAAAAAATCTTGGCTATGAACTTCCAACTAAGTGGGAGGATGAAAAAATTGCAAAAATTGAATGGTTATAATGTTCATAAATGTATCATAAATCTAATCTAAGTTTAAGGAAGCCAAAGAACACTAGTCTCGCAAGAAATAGAAATTTCAGTAGATTAAACGTTGTTATATTTTGATAAATTGAAGAAAGTCTGCAACAAACATAACTTCACCAGCGACAGGATAATATATATTGATGAGTCTGGTGTCACTACGGTTTTACAGGTTCAGAAGGTTGTAGCTCCAACTGGCATTAAGCAGGTGGGTCAGAATGTTTCTTCAGAACGAGAAGAGCTTGCGACATTTTGTGGAATTATAAAAGCTTCTGGTAACACAATTCCACCTGCTTATGTATTTCCAAGCGCGTGCTATAAGGATTCATTCCTTCTTGGAGCACCTTCTGGCAGTGTTTGTTTTGCGACTCGGTCTGGTTGGATGTCGCAAGAAGTGTTTTTTGAAATAATCAATCATGTTCAAAAGCACACTGCAACTGCAAAATGCAATCCAATCCTAATTCTGATGGATAACCACGAAACACACATTAGCTTAGATGTAATACTGATTTGTAGAGAAAATGGGATAGTGCTCCTCACATTTCCGTCTCACACCCGCCATCGCTTACAACCTCTTGACATAGCGGTGTTTGGGCCTTTCAAGAGCCACTGCAAGGCATCATTTAACAAGTGGCTGTCCCAAAATCCTGGAATAACTATTTCAACTAAGCAAATAGCATATCTAACTTCAAAAGCTTTTGACGGAGCATTTTCAAGGAAGAACTTAATTTCTGGGTTTTCGAAAACACAAATTTTTCCACTCGAGTCTTCAGTATTCAGTGATGCTGACTTTCTTAGCTGTTTGCCAATAGAACATCCCTTAGGCCTACAAGACAGAGTGTATGCAAGTCCAAGTAGCTATAATCCGGTTGAACCTGTGGCATGCACTAGTAGGTCTAGTGCCCAGACTAGTGACATGGATCTACAGGAAGAAATCATACGTGACCAACATCAAAAGAAAAGCCATGATTCAGAGCTGTGTAGTAACCAAGTTGAACTAGAAAAGGAAGTGTGTCCTCCACCACGTAGAGACGTACACGCATCCCCGAAAGTTACAGGAAGACATCAAAACCAGAAAGAAGTATTGACACCTGAACAGGTCAGACCACTGCCAAAAGCTGTGCCTCAAAAGAAAACAAACAAAGGAAGACGAAAGGAGAAAACATGTATCCTGACAGATACTCCAGAAAAGAATCGGCTACAGGAAGAATTAAAAGCAAAAATGTTAAAGAAGAATTTAAAAAACAAGCCTTCCTTGACTTGCAAGAGGAAAATCATAAAGGAAGACAGAAAATACTTGTCTAAAGGTAGGCCTCAAAACAAAAAACGAACACATATAATTCGCCAAGATGATTCAGAAAAAGATAAAGATTTTGATGTGCATTTCAGCGAGGGAGTTTCTAGCCCATTAGTGATAAGTGAAGAAAGTGACTTAGAGGAAAACGGAGAACAGGATAGGCTGGATGGTTCGAACATTAATGTCTTAGATTTTGTATTAGTGAAACTGGAGGCCAAGAAAACCACAAAGCATTATGTAGCTCAACTTGACAAGATTTATTTAACAGAATTTAGTGTAAGTTTTTTGGAAAAAAAAAATAAGGACCAAACATTTCTTCATTGAAATTTGTCAAACCTGATCTACCAGATAACAGTGTCATCGATGTTACAGATATAGTTGTAAAACTACCTCTACCAACTGTCTCTGGTGGGACAGGAAGAGCTGTCAGTGTACTTAACTTAAACTTTTCATTTTCAAACTATAACATGGGGTAAACTTTAACTTTTATAATGTTTTCTTTCAGTAAACGCTTAGTCTTATCATGAAATTAGACAATGAGAAGACTGATGGAGCTATACTTGTGTTACCAGTTTAATTGCATATGTTCCTCTTGTCTTGTCTGAATATATTTTAAGACCTTGTGACATATTTTTACATATCATAATTTTCTATTTTTATGAGTTGTATTTTTACCTTATCCACACCTGCCCTCCTTCAAATGTGGTGCTGTTCAAAACTGCCCCCTAAAGGGGTAGTTATGGACACAGTGTCAACTTTAAGATAAAAGATTAATTAAAATATAAAAAACTATTTTAAAATCTCAAAAATTCTGTGGTTAGTTTCCCAAGTAACTACAGTACTTAAACCATTTCAAACAAAGTATATTCTAAGCACTGAAAAAATATAAATAAATGAAGTGTAAATATTGTCCACATGTGCCCCCCTCTCCCCTACAATGAAAAAGTGAAAGTTTCTGTACTGTGTCTGAATCATTGCACCATGATGAGCCTGCTATCTGGCCTCACAACCTGCTGTTAGCTCACATTGTAAATACCCTTGTTGCTTGCACAGTCCACTTTGTTAGCGATAGCCCTACGAAGCAGTACAGGACACGATTAAAACCATGTGTTATATTTTTGCTACTTAACTACAAGAGATATACCCAAAACTCAAACATTTCACGTGGAATTATTTAGAGTCTGGCCACAGAAAAGGAGCACCAGATGGCATCGGTGAAGTATGCAAACAGACAGCTGATAAACTTGTTGCATAGGGAAAATAAATTTGGAATGTTTCATTAAAGGAATGGTAGTAAACGTGGAAGCAGTACGATTCTTTGCAGTAACAGAGAAGTCAATTGAAGGGTTCTCAGTTAAAATTGATAAATCCAAAACTAAACATTTCCCTGGGACAGTGTAAATTGCATCAAGTAAAGAATGAACGTCACAACTTCTGCTTTTTCGGAAGCTTAGTTCTTTTGAGAACAGCTCTTCAGAGTATGGTCGTGGTCATCATTGCTGTTTTTGTTCTGCATCCTAACTGATGACTCGACTTTAGTTTCTATTTCTTCCCGTTGTTTCCAGTCTCTTTCTCTTTTTAGACGACTTTTGTTCTTTTCTTCATCTTCTTTAAGCTTCATCGTTAGTTTTCGCATCCTCTCTGTAGATGTAGTTTTGCCCATGTCTGCAACAATTAAAAAATTAAAATAGTAACAATACACAATAGTTTGGACAAAAAATAAAATAGTAGTACCGTGTTTTATCGCACAATCGTCGCCATCGCGTAATCGTCGCATCTAATTTTTGAGATGACAGAAACTGTAAAAATAATTCTATCGCGTAATCGTCGCACCGCAATGTTCTGTTTACATTTCTGCATCAGAGATGTTAACTACGCTCAAGAAGTACGACACTATTAGAACAAAACGGTTGCTGCAAGAATCGATTATAGTTAGTACCAAAATATTCCGCTGGAATGAAAATGGAAAATAGCATTACTAATTCAACAGTCCGTCATCTTGTGTGTTTGTCTTGCGTGTGGACTTTCCCAACTGAACGTAGTATATCTATGACAACGCAAAATAAAAACGAAGTTTGCAAACACTGCAACGGTAATAAACTGTAGCTGACTCGCAGAAGCCGAAAACAAAAACTTCAAGAGAAACTGAATTTAGAAAACGAAAATTGATCAGTTTTCTAATAACCAAAAGTGTTTATTTACCGGTAAATACTGCTAATCATGAAATGTGTTCCCACCAAATGTGCGTATTTAATTATGAACGAAACTAACCTAACCTCTAACACCTAGTAAGTTACAGAAATTTAGTCATTGTTGCAGAGTTCATCCGTCAATAGTTCTGCCAAAAATATTGAGTTACTTTAATATAAATAGGGTTAGTGACGAAAAATGTTGGTTTAAAAAAAAAATTTTCTACCACTGGAATTTCACTCGAATAATAGTCGCACCTTCGATTTTTTGCATCCAATACGACAAAAAATATGTGACAATTATGCAGTAAAACACTGTAATAATAAACAATAGTTTGGACACAAATTTAAATAGAAGTAATAATACACAATTGTTTGGTCCCAAGTTAAAATAAAAAAATAAACCTTGTTGAACTTAATGTGGGTGAGGGACAAGACCAAAAGAGAAAAAATAAGCACACAGAAAAAGGTAGTATAGATAGAAAATGAAAATTTTTGAAATAAATGAATGCATGGTAATAGATACCTCGCCACTAGGGTCATACAAGTGTGTTCAATCCTTAGGAAAAGCTGTGAACAATGTAATAAAGTGCTTGAAGAGTAAAAAAAAAAGGTAGCTGTCATAAATAAACTGATACAAGACAGTTCTGACTGACAAGATTGGCTTCCCTAAATCATACACTAGGGGAGGTGAGAGAGTTTGAAATGCTCTTGACGAAAGCACAGTCTCAAATTATGAAAGAGATTATATTAGTCGGCTGACTTGTTACAAAAACGTCACATGAACGTAACTGTAAGAGAAGCTTATCAATTATTCATTACAGAATACGATTACAAAGTGAAACTTTCAAAATTCTATGAATTACATCCAAAAAATTTTCTTCTGACAAGTGAAATGCCACACAATGTATGTGTGTGCAAATATCACGCCAACTTTACTTTTCTTCTTGAGCCTGTCACCCAAAAACTTCCATTCTTTCCTTTGGACAGTTCTGAATTACTATAAAATATTTGTTGTGACGACCTGCATGACTGTAAATTGCAACGAATGTACTATTGATCTCGGTGCATTAATGTTTATGCAACAGTACCAAATGGAAACAGTGAAAGACATTGAAAGTAACCCACAACTCACTACAAGGGAAGGGTCAGTTGAAACTGTGCTACGTGAGCTTCAGTCCCAGCCAAATGAGTTCAAAAGGCATGTTTATGTTAAAAGAGTTCAGTCGAAGACATTTATTGAAATGAAAATAAATTTGGAAGATGACGAAGTGATTTTGCAAGTTGACTTTGCTGAAAATTATTCATCTATAATCCAGGACGAAATTCAGTCTGCAACACCCAAATTACTCTCTTCACAACATGTGCATGGCTAAAGGGTAACATTCGCTCCTTTGTTATTGTAACAGATGATCTAATCCATGACAAGTACTGTTTTTGCATGTAATAAAACAATAATCAATTCTCTGAAGCAAGAATTTTATGTCTTGAAACGTGACGGCTATGCAAGCCAGTTTAAGAACAAATATACTTTGTTCAACCTCTGTTTTATGCCAGCAGATTTAAGTGTGCAAAGAGAATGGTATTTATTTGCAACGTCCCATGGTCAGGGTGCAGTAGAAGGAATCTGAGGTCTTGTGAAACGAGTCGTGAGGAACGTTGTAAAGCAAAGGAAATCAACTGTACAGCGTGCTGAGGAATTCAAAGCTGCAGCATACTCTTCACTTCCAAATATCAAGACATTAATTCCTACAAAATGAGAAATAAAGAAAATAGGGAAATGTTGAATAACAGTTGGGTGGATGTGCTGCCTATTGATGGTACCCAGTCAAACCAACACTTCAAGAGATATGATTGTGAAAATCTAAGTGTTGGCTTAACTTTTCAAACAGAACTTAAGAAATGTACAGTATTTAAAATGAGTGTTTCAACTCTGTACCACAAATATTCTGAAGAAGATGATGCCAATGGCCACTACAGTTCCCAAGATCACATCATCATAGTAAAACCAACAGTTGCTGAGATAGTTCCAGGGACATTCTTGTTGGTGGAATTTGTCAAGGCCAGCAGGAACAAGATTTCTAGTTACAGATATGGTGTTACTGCTCAAAGAGAAGTATACGACAATGGGGATGTGAAAATTATGTGTAGGAGGACTGTAGGGAACACTGGAAAATTCTTTAAAGCTGACGACATGGACATGTTATATTTAAAATTTTAACAGATCCTTGTTGCTGACACCAAGAGTAAAAAATGTAAAAAAAATAAAAAAAACTGAATTTTTTAAGTTTTCATGTCATGTTGCTGTTTCCGAACATATGTACTAACAAATATTTCAGATGAAACTATGTCTTTCATTTGACAGCATATAGAGACCTAAGTGTTCTATTTTAAGTTTAGATTTGTACAACCAGTCAAGAATGCTACTTTATACAAGTTATTTTATGTCATACTTTTATTGTTGATTTCTTAAAATGTGAATATGTGCTTTAATTTGAACTTTGCCCTACCTGTGACCTAATTCTAGCCATGACAGACAAAAATGTATAATTTTGTGAAGTGCAGTAATATAACCTTGTTCTGTCATGAAACTATTTAGGACAATATGTTATGTACAAAGTAACCAGAACTTTATGTCTGTATTATGCAGCAACTCACAGACTTTTTTAACTAATGCTAGCAGTGTTTAAAGTGGTGTGTAATTTTTTCCCATCAGTGGCAAGAGTTTTAACACTTTGGGTAATTTTCAGACAGTCAATAATGGGGTAAATATTAGACACACTAAAAAAATCAAATTTTGCGAAAAATTAATTATGTTTAGAACATTTTATGTTGATGCATTCATTCCTAACGTAATAATTGTCACACATTGTTAAAAATGTGTTTTTTAACTTTTCATTTATTTTAAATCAAATTCCTACGAGATATGTAATACTGTAAGAACGTATAATGCTGTGGTTTTAGTGACTTCACAATTCAGTTTAGAATTGCGCCTGATAATGACATACAGCATGTTGCATATGAAAGTGTATATGAAAGTGACCCTGTCAAAACATAACATTTCTGAAAAATGTGGGGTAAATACCAGACATCAACTGGGGTAATTAATTACCAGTCACATTTTTATGCAGAAAGGAAATGAGAACATATTTTGTGTTTACATATTTACTGGTGACAATTAACTATCAAAAAGATTTTAAAGCACTAAAACTGTGTTTTATAGTAATTAATTCAAAGTAAAAATTTTGTTTTAATTAACTTTTAGCCTAGTTAAAGAGAAAATGTATTATTGGCTAACCCACCACAACACACCAAAATTTAGTTGCCTGAGATCTGTTAATAGTAGTGTGTGTATGATGATAGTTACTAACTACTGAATGTGTCCTGTGAGGTTACAGGTAGGCCTACTGTACTAAGCATTCAGTGCTGAAATTTATGAAGCTATGTAAAACCCAAACAGTTTCACTTAAGTTTGACAGCTATGCCAAGAACCTACACGCCAAAATCAAAAACGTACAATGAACAGCATGTGCAAAATGCTTTAAAATATCAAAAAATCCTGCTGAAAGTCTTAATTCAACTACTAGAAAATTTGGTTTAAAGAAAGACTTTTTGTTCGACAGAATCAAAGGGAAAGGTACTGGAAAAGTTGAACTGCACACAGCTATCCCTATAGATGAAGAACATGAACTAGCAGTGTACTTAAAATATACCGTATTTACTCGTGTACCCGCCCCGCCCATGTAAACGCCCCACCCTAAATTTGAAAGAGTGCGAAACGAAAAAATTAAAAAAGGTATTTCTGTTCCCAATTTAATATGAAGGCAGCGCAGCGTGCGCGCAAGCAGCCCGCTGCATATGTGCGCAGCGTCTGCCTGTCTGAGCACCCGGCGATCCGGAGAGCTGGA
>PNEQ01110475.1:0-18540 GCA_003012365.1 Medauroidea extradentata
GTGACACAGGAGTAATTGTGTGCATAACTAATTGTGTTGTGAGAGTTCTAGTTGATTACTGTTTTGTGTATTTCGTAGCTTTGTGAGCTATTAAATCCAGTACTTAATTTAACTCTTTTATTTGTAATTATAGACCTCTATCCCAAAGAACTCATGGGAATTGCCCACATATAAAGTTTATGTCCTCAAACTTGTAACAATATCAAATGGTTCCCGTCAAATTCAATAAAAACCATACTTGCAACCCCATCTTCACAGGGGTTTCCTGCCCTTATGAGTGGTTTCCAGGCATTCGTTGCCAGACATTTTCTAACTGTTATTTTGCAAGGAACATCCTGTCACAGTTTGTCGCAGAGCTGATGACTCACCCTGTATATATATATATATATATATATATATATATATATATATATATATATATATATATATATATATATATACATACACACACATGTAAAGGCTGTCCAAATACAAACGAATAATATGCGCACCATACGGATCATGGGCTAAATTGGAAACGAAATTGTTAGTAGCAAAATGTTCTGCGATGACATTTCACTTAACAATCTGGCAACATAGCACCGTAGTACATACATGCACACACATACGTTCAACGGAACCTTGGAGTACATTGGCCTACGTATACAAAAGCTAAAATTGTATGTGTAATTCACACTGTTAGAGATAGATGCCAAGCATTTTTTTTCTTGGTTGGCATTACTGAGTGGGTGGGCTCGGTTAATTAAAAGTTGACAGGTGGAGCAAACCACAGTGGTTTTTTGTTCTCTTTTATTTTGCGCTCTTATTTTCTGCATTACGAATAATGGGGAGAATCGTTCTGGTTTTGTCGCTGTGCGTATTAATTTATACCGATTTGGTAAGTTTTTTTTTTCATCTCCATGGAATTTCGATCTACGAGCAAAGGTTTTTCGTTTTATTTTAATTTCCCCTCATTTTTCATTTCCGTGTGTGGGCGTTGTTTATAATTTTTGTCTCTAATTAATTATGAGGAGACGGAAAAAAATTATGAGTTTTGGCTGCGTATATTATCATTCACATGTTCGTCGAATTCTCGCTCGAACAATCCGCTTGGTACGTGAATATAGTTGCTCGCGTCAGTTGTTTGGAATAATCTTCCGAAGACTGTCCATTTTTATCACATCCTGTGTGTTCGTGGCGTAAAAATAGAGAATTTATGTGTACAGAAGCGAAGAGGTATGTCGGCAGAGCCATAGAGCAATGACAACCGCACCTTTGAGGGTCTTTTAAGAGGAGTCTTCGCCGGTTTCAAATTTAAATTTTTGACCTTTGGGAACAGCAGAGTGATAAGAGCTGGAATAACACGCTCAACGAGAAGTATGTCGCCTCTATACACAGCGTGTCAAACTGGCGTGCAAGGTCTTTCTTGTAATCTTTTTCCTACGAGCCTTTAAGAGCGCATAGTTTATAATTCAGCGCTGAAAGCATCAGTTTAGAACTGTATAACGCATGGCGCATTTAAAACATGAGTTGCGGTATTAAAATAAAAACACCTTAATAGTTGTTCAGATGGACCAGGGGGGGTCCATGCCCAACCTCCGACAGTCCTGACTTCCGGTTTTCCATGCTTTCCAGAAATCGGTCCAGACGAATACTGGGATACTTCTTGTCATATGCCATAGCCAATTCCTGTCCCAATTCTCGTTCTTGTGTAACTGTTTGTAATGAACTCACAGGTTGACGACACGTGAAAGTCTACTTTATAAAACAATTGAATATTTAGTTAATTCGAGGTTATGATTATCTGATGAAATATATTTGTATTTATTAATTTCACATTCCCTATTACTTAAGGTATTGACTTTTTGAACATTCTGTATATTATCTAAGTATGTAAAAGAGTGTGTCGTAGAATATACTATAAATACGGAGGGTCATGCACCATTCCCTGTGCCCGAGTTACGTAGGTGCCTGTGCGCTGGCAACGTCGTCAAAGGAAAGTTTTGTCTCTCGCCCCGCCCCCCTTGCCTTAACCCCTTCAATACAGCCCAAGATCCCGGCACACCTTGGTAAGCGTGTTTTCCACCCGGGCTGCGATTATCTCTGGCGGGGCTGTGTTGTGTCTCCCGAGAGTGTGTTAGAGAGAGGGGGGGGGGAAGTTTTTAGCAAGAGGGGGCAGGGGGTGGGGTTGATTGACGTCAGAGCGTCACGTGACTCGCCGTCTGTGTTATTTCTGTCCGGCGATGAGCTTGCGCCCATGCCTCCCGAGAGTGTAAACACTCGACTGTCTAGGGCGCATGTTACGCCGGTCGTAAAACCCCTCGCCAGGCGCTTCTGCCCTTTACACCCCTTCCCTTCCGTGCTTCTCCGTGGCTTTTCTGACGCTCTTTAATTCCTCCTCGCAGTCTCTTTTTCGCCCCGCACGTTTATTACAGGTTCTCTTTCTCTCTCTGTCCTCCTCGTCGTACCCGGTGGCTTGCAGGCTTTACGAGAGCTCGTGGTCGAGCAAGTGGCCGAGCTCATAATTCCTGTGTCGCCTGGCATTCATGAATTCCTCTTGCCCCTAGCCAACCAACCCCCTCCCCCTCCGGCCCGACAAACCCCTAGCCGCGAGGAGGGAACAGGTTCTTTGTTTCAGGGGAAGGCCGGTCCCTCCGCAATGACCCCTGGAACCTTGGGGCGAAATTACCACCACCCCCCACCCCTCCGGGACGTTTTACGTTCTCTTCATTTGACAAAGCCGTCGCACTTCGGCGGAGTGGACCTGGCGAGTGAGGAGGAGAGGGGGTGGAATGTGGTCGTCGTCCTGGGGTCGTATGTTGGGGCGGGACTTGGTTGCCGGCGAAATGACCTGTACATAACCCTTAGTGGACCGGACGTGTGAGCTGTGCTGTAAGGTGGTACGGAAATAATTTTTTCTTACTATTGAAAATGTTTCCAATGCATTTATCTACAAAAAAAAAAAAAAAAAGACACACTTCAAACTATGTCGCTATAGTTTTACAAATTAGGAACGTTATTTTCTGGCCACTGAAAATCTCCAGAAATGGCTTTTTTAGACTGCTGTATCTGGAAAATTAACAGTCAGATTTGAAAAAACATAACTATAGAAACAAGCGTTAGACTTTGAACTACGCTACCCCTAAATAAAATAATATTGTCACCGCTTGGAGAAAAATGATAAAAGTAAAGCACTGTACGCCAGCTGAGTGGCTTGCGCGGAGAGGCGACAATGTACTGCATACGCCGGTCAGCGGCAACCTTACCGCTCCTGCCTCACACACGCAGCTTATCTAGGGAGGCCTCTTAACACAATCAGCATCCGTGAAAGAAGAGTGGTTGGTGCGGCAAGTGCCTGTGTAGCGGAAGGGTTTGTCTGCACATGTACTACACCTGCGGTGACGCACACTGCCTTGTATGGGTGTCACAGGGTGTAGTCACAGGTGCCTGCCTGCTCGCCCACTGTCCCGGCCCGGACCACCAATGTACACCTACTTACTTCTCTCCTGCTCTACCCCGCCCCGCTGTCCAACCAACCACACCTGCCGTTGCAGAACCTGTTCCAGCCCTCCCCCTGCTCCTTCTTCTACTCCATCCTCCTCCTGCTGGCTGTTTTTGCGTCGACGGCGGCGTTGGGAAGGTAAACAACCCGCCTCTTTGGCTCAGACTACGCCTGTGTCTCGTACAATAAGTGAGTGAGAGATTTTTGGTCAGCGCTGAACATCGAGGTCTTTAGTGCTGGTGAAGTGTGACATGAAGAGCAGCACCGGAATGAAGGGGCGAGGGAAGCGGGAGATCCCCGAGAAAACCATTCGACCAACGGCATCGTCCGTCACGATTCCCATATGCGAATATCCGGGGGCCGACCCCGCCGGTAATCGAACCCGGATCACCTTAGTGGGAGGCGACCGCGTCCCCTCGTACAATAAAAGTCGCTAATTTAGGCGAAAATACTTTACATAGTCTGTCTCGCGTCATTATTCCGTATTTTGACAGTTCACTTCTGAGCAGTGTGTCTGTACATAGGCTTGCAGAGACCGAGCTTTTCCAGGAAGCCAGGTAGCTCCAAACAATGGAACTGACGGGCAGGTTTCTCATAAGAAAAAATGTCAAAACACTGAAGAGTTACCTGAGACTTTACTAACTCCTGTCATTGTGTTACACGCACATCTGAAGTCTCGACATGTTGAGGTTCCAGCCCCAAATCACATAGTGTAAGATCAGAGTAAACGTATTCCAACTGGAAGTGTAAAACAGGCGACACGTCTGATCAATGACACATTTATTTTTATTTATTTATATCGTCTTTAAGGCGCAGTTAAGGCACGGATGCCTTTCCTGACACTGGACCCATTACACATATTATTACAAACATAAAATACAATTATGCTGTACATTTTTAACAGTATAAATTAAATAGATAAATAATGCTATATAATTATGTTACATATAAACACAAACAAAATTAATAAGCATTCACACATACATACAAACATGAGAGAAAAAAAGACGAATTACACACCAAAGGATTTTACACCAATAGCAATGAAGTATAAATACAAATATGCACGTAACGACTGCTGATTTACGCGAAAAGAGTTTTGCTCCAGTTTGTATCAGTGTCTTACGTGCATTCCTGTAGTTCTGCTTCGTGGTTACTGGGCTGAGTCACTTTATGAAGATACCACTGTCATTTCACTGAGCCAATCACAGGTTGCAGCAACACCACACGTCTATGACTTGCGAATAGAACCCCACGACTCGTGACAGTTAAAACATGTCCAATTACTAGGGACGTGAAAAATTCGTGTTTCCGTTTAGGCACCAACTAGAATTCCGGAAACCGTAAGTTCCTGTCACTTTCGCAGTTGGCACTTGACTATTTTACCACTTCTGGAAGTCGCTGAGCCAATAATAAAATGTAGGCTAACTAAATGCAGGCCCATTTCATTGTGTCAGCGAGCAGTTAGTGAACATCTGCTGTCTGCTTGAGCTAACATACACTGTAAAAAAATACTTACTAAAATGTTTAGGAAGTTATTATCCCAGACGCAGTATGGGACAGTTACCATACTTTCGCCTTGTGTAGGAGTGCTGCCATTTATGTCTGGGAAACTATTCTACCATACCTATACGCACGTGTGGTAAATTTACAAACTATTTTTTAGGGTGTATATTCACATAGGTAGGGACAGGAAAATTTCGCTAATTCAGTGACCTGTATGTTAGAATCAACTATCCTATGCATACTCAAGCCCCGACTATTCGTCCACTAGCTGCTGCTAAGTGGAACAGCAGACAATAAACGAATAGATGGGGCTTGAGTTTGCATACTACAATGAATTCTAGCATGTAGGTCGTTGAATTCGCGAAATTTTCCTGACCTTACCAATCACTGATCGTGAAGCAGAACTGCAGATGTGCACGTAAGGCACTGAAACAAACTGGGGCATGCAAAATTCGTGTTTTTTTTTTTCTGACATCTCTTAAGAGTGAGTATCAGTCACCATCTTGAATGTATAGGGCCGAGTGAGAAGTCTATTCTTCTCCCAGATGGATACACGAATTACTCATGTCTCTATTTATGCTTTTACTAACCAGGTTTTCACCCCACCTTGCTTTTTAGAAATTATCATGTTCTGCCTTCCGTGCACTAACTAAATTGTATGGAGTACCTTAGTAACGTTTTTAAATAGTTTCTTTTTTCTTGGTACAGTTCTGCTGAAATATTGTAAATAAAAGTTTGTTCCTTATTTGCCATCAAAATTTCTGAGAGTAATAATTGTTATAAAATAATATCGGATTGGCCCTTATACGATCGGAGAATATTGCTAAATTTAGATCTCAGTCAAGGTAGGACCGACGGGGACAACCACGCGGGGCTAAATCAAAGGAAATGTCAGGGCGAACGTTCGATACCAACCTCAAATGATAGCATCTGAAATGAACATTGCCGATTGCGAGGGCGTCTCGTAAGAACATCCATCCTTAATACGTTCACGATTTGCTTTGGGCCTGCATCGTTCGACCTTCCACGAATTTAATGTCGGTACTGGAAATACGAAAACACACGCAAATGTTTGTCCCGCAGCTTAAGCGATAAAACACAGGAACAAGTAGGGCGAGCATGCGAGAATGTCATAAGATGGGGTCGAGTCTGCTTCGACAAAGACAGGCTCATAAATTGTAGTGTTTACAGTTGAACGGTATGTTTGAAAGTTATGCTTTGGGTCTTGTAATAATGTGTGCTGGTGCTATTCCGTGACTGCAGTGGCGAGATCGGATTGGTTGTTAGAAACAGTAGACAGCTTTCTTGACTGCTTCTTCCACTGTCGCCTCTTCCTATTGATCGGTTCATTCGTGACGTCTTTGGCTAGAGCAGTAATCAACAGAACACGTCAGCTGTCGTATTAGTTCTAAATAAACACGTCTGCTCTACGCAAGTAAGCTGTTTAAATGTATTCCAGCCAAAGATCTTCCAAATGTACAAGACTGTACAGAGTTATAAGTAGAGGCACGATTATATCGCGTATTCATCTGGTAGCAGCCTAGACTTCTCAGTCCTATACACGAACTGAGCATAGCCGATTGTTCATTGGCTTCTAATCGTGCATGCAGGTACCACGTGACTTCACCACAAGTTATTTCCTTATTTATTACTGGTTTGCAGTCGTCAAATGTGTATCAAAACAACTGTTGTCCGATCACATTGATGACAGAGAAGTATACGTTGTTGACGTTCAACCTGACCTAGAAGCAATACGCGAAATAATCCTGCCTCTAGTTATAAGACAAGTGAAGTTGTACATGATACCCACGTAATTAGAGTTACCAGACGTCCAGCAAAAGGAGGACGTAAGTACCTTCTTATGGATATTTTTGCGTCCGGCCAGATAGTTCTTGATGCTCAAAAATGTCCAGTTTTTAACATGATCAGTAGAGACCGGAAATATTGGCGGTTTCTTTGACCTGTAGGCTAGCCTCCAAGAACCTCTGTGCATTCAAGCAGACGTTATCTGCTCACTGGTTGCTCGATGACGCAGTGATATGGGCCTGCATTTAGTTGGTTCTGTACTATTGGCTAAGCTACTTCCAGAAAGTGTCAAATAAGTCACGGGCCAATTGCGAAAGTGGCACGAACTTACAGTTGCTGGAATTCTAGCTTGGGGCCAACAGAAAACGCGAATTTTTCAGGTCTCTACTGATCAGTAGAGGTACGTAAATTTCGCAGATACATTCCAGGTTAGGTTGAACGCCAAAATTTATACTTCATAATCACGTGTGTGGTTAGTTGGCGGCTGTCACGAAACGCATTTGACTACTGCAAGCCAGTAGTAAATAAGGAAATAATTCCTAGAGCTATCGCGTGCTACTCGCTTGTAAGCTTGTAAGCCAATGAACAATCGACTGTGTCCAGTG
The DNA here is from genome assembly GCA_003012365.1 of Medauroidea extradentata. Taxonomy (NCBI): domain Eukaryota; kingdom Metazoa; phylum Arthropoda; class Insecta; order Phasmatodea; family Phasmatidae; genus Medauroidea; species Medauroidea extradentata. The sequence continues at coordinate 7,399 of PNEQ01110475.1, forward strand.
CTTGTACAGGACTGAGAAATCTAGGCTACTGCCACATGAATCCGCGAAATTGACTTACCTCTAATGCTCAGTAGAGACACTGGAAAATCGTGAAAATATTTAACATAGTCTCCAATAAACTGTAGTATCTTAACCGTGACACGTGTGAACAGTTTTGCGGCAAATCAGACATGTTCTGTATTAAATCTGTACAGTTTTAACTGGGTTTGTTGAAGAGAGAATTATGCTTCAAATAAAGAACAACCGATCTCGATACAAAATCTTTAGTACTATACACAGTATGTTGGAGCCTAGGAAAACAGTCAACTTTTCCCGCGATTTTCTAGTGTGTCTAAGGATGAGATATTGCCTGCATGAACTATTTTCTGTTTTTGTTGATTTGTTGATACACAAATGCATGTTAAATTAGTCTTCATGAAGCTGCTGTCACACGCACACATACAAGGTGGCGCGTCACGTCACGATACGTGTGTTGTGTACACGTGGTTATTTACATAATGTTATGTCTATACTCGGCTAGATGTATGAAAAATGTGTTATTTATAGATACATGCAAAATTCGCGTTATTTTCTGACAGCTGGCTAGACTCCACGTGACTATAGGCTCGTTCGACGTCTCCCGCTGGCCGATATTGTCGTGACTTGCCGCGGAGAATGCTTACACGGTAGAGAGGCCAATCTCTGTAAAGACGTAACACACGCAAATGACAACACATACGATTTTGTGGCCAATTGAATCGCAGATTATGCTCTGTTATGTATAGGAAAGTGAAGTAAAGTCTGCTATCAAATGATAACGCGAATTTTGCATGTCTCTAGATTTAGTATTTAAATTGGCTATGTACTTGAAAATAGGTTCTGTGTATTAAAATTGGTTATTACATAAAATAACATACGGTAGTTAATTTACGGATCAAAAAAATGTTTTCATTATCCGCCTTTTTGATGAAATACCTGGCTTTTGCGAGATGAATGTCCTTTTTTTACTCTCAGTGGCTGGTATCCCTGTACACAGTAAATACATAAGGAACATTTAAAACGTATACTAGAGTGATGTCACATAATTACAGACTACAATGTGGACCAAACTTATCTTTTCAGATCAGCTATAATTTAAAACTAAATGAGTTGCAAATTAATATTTCTACACTTTTGTGCTCGATACTGGCTCATTGGTAAGGCATTGAAAATTTCGTGGGTTCAATGACCGACATGTCAGAATCCACTGTCATATGATTGCATACTCAAGCCCTGTCTGTTCGTGCATTGTCTGCTGTGACTGTGAGTAGCAGGTGGTGGTCAAATGGGGCGTTGGATTCTCCTAACATGAATGTCGCGGAACTCGCGAGAGAATACTTTCCCCAGCCATTAAAAAGCTATCGATTTTTGTTGAGAACAAAGTTTACTCCAACTGGTTTCAATGCCTTACTAGAGCTCTGATGCATGGTTAGTGATTGAATGTGTTTTATTAACCCTCAGCGTGTTGAGGTACTTCCCGCAAATCGCAATCGTGTAGTGTCGCAGTATAACCTTATTCTCTTTAACACAGGCAAATGAGCGCTCTAACTTTGAGTGGCAACATTCGTAATACAAAGTAAAATACAATGAAGTATTTTCTTGAACTAGTCATTGGGGGCCATCTCATATTTATTTTAAATTTCTCTAACTTTAGCTTCCGATTACATTTTTTTTCGTTTGACCTCAACAGAGTATAGAATATGACTTAGCGTGCAGTTTAAAAATAACATTGATATAATTTCTCCATTGTGCAAAACATATTTTTATCCTGTGTACACACCAACTGCTATTCTACAGCGACTGGCCACGTTTAGGGCTCTGTGGTTTTTTTTGGGGGGGGGGGGGAGACATGACTTAAAAAGTAGCTATATCAACATCGCAAACCAAAAAATGGGTGTCCGAAAAAATTTAGATTTTAAATTGCAAATGGTGCTATTTAATAAGTATAAAAAATATCATATTGAAGGATAAATTATATTTTAAAAATGGAAACTCCCCCCCTCCGGTCAGGTTTCACCCCTGAGCATGTATCTTTGCACAGTGCTGGTGGACCCTAATTTTCTGGGCTGATTGGAACTAAATTACGTGGACCGTGAGCATGCTGCGTCATTCTAGTGCAGGCAACTAACCAAAACGCGTGACTGATCACGGATATTGCCCTGAGATATTATGTTTTATCAACTACATCTTCTCAAGGAATCATTCAGCGTGAAATTAATGTCTTAATTTGGTCATGGCCATGAACTGCCGCGAGCGATCAGCTTTTCACTGATCAAGGTACTGCGTCCTGGTTTGTAGCTTTTAAGAGACCTTTGTCGGATGAGAGAAAACGGTAGGGTAGAAGTTTTCGCGAGAGACCGAACCTACTCGACGGGAGAAAGCCCGCGATGTTTGCGCGCTGTAAAAACATCATTAATGGAATCAAATTTTTTTCCACTCATCCCACCCCTCTCGCCCCCGCGCTCTGCCGCCCCGGCAAGAAATTAAAGTAAACATCCATTACTTTAATAAACTTTGCCCTCCATTTCCTTCTCCCGTGGCTCGGTCGCCTCAGGGGCGGGATACGCAGCAGGCATTATGGAGCACCAATTAGGCCAATTACTGGATCGTTGCTGGATTCTGTACACCCCCCTTCCCCTCGCTTTGCCGCGCCTTCCGCCCTGTAACCCCCTACGTGCTTTTCACCCGTTATCAGCTGTTCTGTTGTTGTGGCAGCCCTGCAGCGAGCAGCCTTATTACTGCGATAATGCGCAGCCTATAGCAAGTAACCACACTAGATCTGTCTGCAGAAAACCAACTTCAATATTATACATGTATACACACATACGCTCAAATTATTAAATGTGATTTTGGATGTTCATTATTCGGAATTTATCGCAGGTGAATTTCTTTTTTCACTGCTACCAAACATGCGAAAAATATTTTTTTCCTACTGTCCTAAAGTCACCTCACGTGTCCAAAGTCACCCCGCTTACGGCGTGTGTGTATGTATATATGTTTAACATTTAATTAATATTAACTCACAGTTGACAACTATGGAAATAAAAATGGTTTAAAAGTGTCCGAAGGTCAACTCAAATGTCCAAAGTCACCCGTATTTACAGTGTACATAATTATATGTGCGTATATATATTAGATATTTATATAAAATTGATTTGGTGGGGTGAAAGAGAGAGAGAGAGTGAGAGTGAAATTTAAAGTTCAAAACTAACATCAAAGCAGTACGATATTTGCTTAATTATTTGCGGTCCAATGTTATACAATACTGCTTATCAGAAGCTGTCCACGCGTAAAATTAACTTATGATTTATTTTTGTTTTACATAAAGCTGGCAATATCATAGCCATGACATGTGCAACCATGGAATTATATGCATGAGTCGAACTCAGGACCTCTAGCATCTTAAGCTGTAGTCACAGAGTGATGAGCGGGCACCGGGTTATTATCTTATCTGCCGAGAAAACAGCAACGAAAAAAAATCAATTTAACGCTTGGTTTACAGATTATCACGAACCAGGACAATACGATGGTTCAAAAACTTGTCATCTAGACCCCACTTTCCTACATATCTCTTAAGATATTGGTGATTGGTAGGGACCCTGGTTTTTCGCGAAAAGAATTTTGCCTCTCTTTGTTTTACGTGCACGTATGCAATTCTGCTTCATGATTATTGGCAGCGTGTCTATATGAAGAACCGTATATCATTTGTCTGAGCCAATTACAGTATAGTCTCTGCAACACCTAACGGCTGTCATTTGCCGGTAGAATCCCAAGGCTCGGGAGAGTTAAAATATCCAATCACAGACCACGCAGCAGAACTGCAGATGTGCACGTAAGGCACTGATACAAACTGGGGCAAAATTCTTTTCGCGAAAAACCAGGGTCCCTAGTGATTGGCTGCTGCTGCAGTGAGTGGCCCGTTGTAGACTACGTATGTCAAGGTAACGTGGCGATCAGTAGATGTTTTCACGTAGGCTAGGTTTGCTATTGGCTTAGATTGAGTCATCAATAGAGACGGGAGAAATTCGCGGGTTCACTAACCAGTAGGCTAGCCTCCAAGAATATACGCAAGTATACAGCAGATGTTCATTGGATGCTGGCTGGCACAGTGGTACCAACATTGCTAGACCTGCGTTTAGTTGCTATTTTATTATTGGCTCGGCACCTTCCACGCCGTGTCAAATAACTCGAGGTCCAATTACGAAAGTGGCACGAACTTAACAGTTGTTTGAATTCTAGTTTGTGCCCAAAAGAATACGCGAATTTTTCACGTCTCTAGTCATCAATGACGAGTTTAAGTAACAGTGACCACGCCGCTAAAGTAGCTCAAATACACAGGATTACGAAGTCTAGCTTCTCCTCAAATGACTAACTAATTTGGGCTCGACTAATTACTAACGACGTAAAATGTCTCGTTTTCTTTTCGGGGCAAGCTAGATTTGAAGGCCTCGTTGCTTTTTTTTACGTACACAAATTCGTATTTTTCTGCTACTTGTTAATATAGACATACCAGTAAGTAATGAACAGGTTGCGTAGTAATTGAGGAAGAAATAATGTAATGGCGACAGATTGAGGTTTATGAAAATTTAACAGTGTCACATGTTAAGGCACACACATACTAAACACTGTGTTTACGCGGAGGATGAATACACAGCGTGGGCAGAAATGAGGGACTAACTTATGTAGGTACTACGTGAGTGCTCAATTAACCGTTAATGGGATGTAAAAAACGGAGTGTCACTTGGATTCGATCAAAATTACTCAGCCACTTTCAGCAACGCCAAGGTTGGCAGCAGTGTTGTGCGAACTACCATAATTATAGTACGGTGTACTATTGATTACTTAACTATCAGGGATAATATCCGCTTAATTTTTATTTTCAGTTTGTGCACTGTTGTTTTAAAAATAGTAAGATATTAAGCGCGCGTACAGTTTATATTATTCCCCTCTAAGGGCAAAGCTCTCAAATACGTGTCTAAAGTGCTAACACTTGGTTTTCTATGAGTGAAGATTTGTCGTGGATTTTACATGGACTTTCAATGCGATGCGGAGTGGAATTTGTGCTCCTGACACCTGGACTAAAGTTCAAATATTGAGCTCATGAAAAGTAGTCAGTGTTAAAATTATTTATGATGACTCGTGGCATGATCTGAATAAACAGTTTGGCCATAACTTCGGAGAGGTTGGCAACCCCTGCCCTTCTCGAAACTTATAATTGGTAAACATTTCTTTCAGCACAAGTTCATTGCTGATTGAAATCCTTGGTATCGTCCGCCAAGTCGAGGATTGGCCGCCGTCCTGCCACATGAATTAGTCACGTGACGACTTCCACGGCGACCGGAGTTGCCTTCAGATATGCACGGGGCGGCGCGCGGAAACTGATTTTCGATTGCTACCCCCTTCTCCTTCCCCTCTGAACAAACACATCCTCAAGCCCATCACTTCCCCAAACTCTCCAATATTCATCGGCGGTGCGGTGCATCCTCACTTTCAGCCCGTCACGGAATGAGGAAGGACGAAAATAAACTTTAAGGAACGTCCCTACATAAATGAAACCTGGGCAAGCGGCCGATGGACGCACACTTTAAGCGTGTTCTTGTTTGTGAAGGCACAGGTTGTCCACATTCTGGAAAGTTGAAACTGGTCAGGGAAAGTCAGGGAAGTTGAAACTGGTCAGGGGAATTAAAATTTATTGGTTTGTGGACATACGCCAGTGCTCATGTTTTGTTGACCAAATGTGTATTGAAAGACAAAGTGACAAAGTACAAAAACGCACAAAAAACACAATAACAGAAGAAAAACAATCCCAGAGGAATTCCGTCAGGTTTCTTATTATGTATATATATATATATATATATATATATATATATATATATATATATATATATATATATATATTCAGTCGAGAATCTGACAACACCCAAACACAAAAGACAGATATTAAGTAAACCAGATTCCCAATATGAGAAAAAATGGAAGTAGACATAACTAGTGGACATTGTACAACAAATAAAAAACAAGAGAAAAACACAATACAAGTTAAAATCAACGTTAATGAAAATCTTGGAAAAGTCATGAAATTCCCCAGTGACAGTAAGTTGAGGGGAACTGTCACGATACAGTCTGCCATCACCCAGACTGTGAAAGCGTTTTTTTTTTTTTTTTCAGATAATGGTTTAGCACATAGTCATACGCGTTTACCTTATGTAGATAAATGTGTATTCAAGGCTCTGTTTGAATTTTCATATTTTGTGTTGTCTAGTTTTAATTTACGTATGATGATTAGAAGCATGTAGAAGTCTGCGCAATGTTTGTTAAATTCAATACACTTTTACCGGCAATGTAGTTAACAGACATAAGAAATTTTGTTAATTATGAAAAATTGGCCAGCGAAATTTGAAAGTTTGGTCAGGGAAAGTTAGGGAAAAGTCAGGGAATTTTTTTTTTTTACACTTTTTTGTGGACACCCCACGGGGGTAGCGTAAGGTCTGAATGATGGCAAGGGGAGTGAAGCCAAGAGGGGGGGAGAGGTAGCCACCAAATTAGCCAGCCGCCATACTGCTTTAACCTTAAAAGTACACATCAGACTGTTTTTTTTGTAAGTTAATGTATTATGCTCTTTAATTGACGTTTTAGGTTGAAAACTCTACATTTTAGCCCTGTTTACACACCTCCTAACTAATATTTCATCAATTTTTTAATTAGTCGGCCATATTGATACCAGCCACGTCAAGCGTTTGTTTGGTTACAATTCCCGGCGACATGCTCCATCTGGACCCTTCTAACATTTTGTGGACACCCAGACACACTGAGGCTGGAAACCTAGGTAGACATTGCCCGGAGGGGAGTATCTGTGAGCGTAGAAGAGAAAAACTGACAGAAAACACGCTTCGCCTTTAGTAAGTTTTCTCACAATAAATTGTCATTAAATTATTTTAATAGATGTATATATCCACAAAGTATCCATTTAGGTTAAGTTAAATATGTACCGTAAACAAATCAAATGATATTACAATATTTTGTTGAAATCACAATTTTACTGTAGTGTTACTGATATTCCAGTATCAAATTTCGACATATAGTAATAAAGATATGACTTTCGTCTTTGCTTCAAATATATTTACTGTCGTAGGTATGTTATTATTCGAGATATTGTAATAAACAAATCATCCTGAAATGGTGCTAGTTTATTAACTAGGAGACGCTACTTAAGGCCTTAGCAGTCAGCCGTTCTGAAACACGAAGCGTTGGTTAATAATTCTGTCAGCGGGTGTCGCCGACATCTTATTACAATTCTGCTGTCATTTACGCCGCGTTATTTATTGACGAGCCGAACTTCCTCACAACCCCCGGGGCTCTAATTTAGCCCAAGTTAAGTTAAATAGTAATCACGAACGTTTGCAGTAATCTGGAATGGAACCAGCAACCTTCCATTTGACGGACATCCTGTGTACCTGTAGAGCAAAAAAATTATTGTAATAACCCAGCGAACATTGCATTTGCAACGAGATGGGTATATGTAATTTTGTTGCGGAAAAGAATGGAAAACTGACTTTTTTTTGTACAGTGGCAGCACAAAATATTTTCTGGCGTAATATATTCGGACATATTTGATTGTTTTTTTAGTAATTAAAATGGCCAACTTTTATGCTGCAAGTAATTCAAGGCTTAACTTACATTATAATATTGATAGTGCTTATATATATTGAAAACATACATTATTTCCCTCCAGGCGCGGATCCAGAGTTTGGGGGGGGGGCTAAGGGGTCCCGTGCCCCTCCTCATTTGACCTTTTATGTATAGTTTGTCTGTACAAATATTAAAAATTTTTTATGTGGTATATTAAATTCATTTAGGAAATGCATCAAATATCACCATTTTGCACCTTAAAAACTAAATTTTCCCGGGGAGGGCCCTGAGACCTCCCTCCTTCTGTGACTCGGGATTTAGGCATTGCTACTTTTAAAGACCTGCCATCCCCCCCCCTGACAAATAACATACAGCTGGATCCGCCCATGTTTCCCTCCATAAGCTCAGAATAGGGGTGATTACTCAGTCTATAAAGGTTACTCTAGCCCTAATAGCGTATATTTGTACGATGTTCCACGACTGACGGTTGAAAGTCCACAGTTAACAGCTTATCAAACAAGCATTCACTGTATAGTCTGTTCCACGTACGAGTTCATCTTTATGGCATTAGGTGAAAGTAGTTTCACAAACGAGTAGATATAAATGAATAGAGCTATTATTAATTTTTGTAATACAACTACGCAACAACTTGCTACAGTACCTTACGTGCACATCTGCAGCTTCAATACATGGTCTTTGAGCAGAGGCCTCACTTATTTGACTTCTGACAGTGCAAGTGAGTAATAGGTTATTTTGGCACAACACGTCTGTAATTTGCGGGCAGAGCCCTAACACCGCGAGAGATAAAAACAGCTAATCACTGACCTTGAAGCAGAGCTGCAGATGTGTGCGTAAAGCTTTGAATCAAGATGGTGCAAAAATTTTTTCACCAGAAGCCAATGGCGCTAGGAATGGATAATATTTTGGAAGAAGCGCTGGCGAGGATGATCAAATATAGGTGTGGAACAACGACGGAATGCGTGGGTGGGGTGCACGGGAGTACATCGAAGAAACCCGTTGCTCAAGTATAACGTCCGCCATTTCTCCCCGTATGCAAAAATTGGGAACGACCCCGCCGGGTATCGAATAAACCCCCACAATGATAGGCGAGCGGTCTGACATTGCACGATACAGCACTAAGTTGCTCTAGGCTGCACTATGATGCACTAAGTTGCACTATTCTGCAGTAAGTTGCACTAGGCTGCATTTCGTTTCTCTAGGTAGCATTACGTTACACTAGGCTGCACTAAGTTGCATTAAGCTGCACTACGGCCTCTTCAGAAGCTAAATCCAGTATTATACATTTGTGAAACAGAGAACCAACTACCTGCATGAGTGAGTGTAGGTGGATCGACAAGGGAAGCACTGAAAACCCTGACGTAAGGTGCCTGCCTATCTGAAGCTATTTCATGCGTTCGAGGCGCAATAAGGGCGACATTGACATGCGCGTCTATTGTTCTATCACTCTTTCGCGCAAGGCGGTGAACTGGCGCGCATTTTCCGTCGTTTCCCTGGAATCAGGGGTGTTTAAGCCGTGACTATCATATTATTGGTGGAAAATTTGAAGCAGTGTTTAGGGACCTGACGGAAGACTCCGAGATACTGCGTGATCATCTAATTTCAGCCAACAGCCGTCTGGACAGACGTTATCAACCAATGATATAAGGTCAACTGTAAAATACCCACTATCTTGTAGTTCGGGCACACAAAGATACGAGGACCTAGATCCAATAACGTCACGGAGTATCTTTGAATCAGTGAGTTCTACACTGCAAAAAACTTCCTACAATGTTTAGGATGTAGTTAATCTAAACGCAGTATGGAACACTAGTTACCGTACTTGCGCATTGTAAATAGGCAAAACTTTTATAGTTGTTACAGTACAAGTCTGGTAACTTTAGTATACGTAGGCCTGTTTTATAGTAAACTCTAGGAGTGCTACCATGGATGGCTAGGAAACAATTGTACCATACCTTCTTCCTGAGCTCTGCTATACGCACGTGTGGTAAATTTACAAACTATTTTTAGAGTGTATCATGTTCCGAAATAATAACGCGAAAAACATATTTTCTCCACATATGTTATACCTCCTGAGTAAAGAAATTTTCTTGAGGTAATTTCCAAGAAAAAAACTAATGCACGTGTGAAATTACGTTAATATTGAGAGTACCCACAGTTGAAACACATTATAAATAAATGTTATGTAAAACTGTCTTAAAGTAACCCCATGTGTCTAAAGTTACTTTCGTTAATGGCAATGTTGTCATTACTAAGAGACCAGGAAATTTTGTAGGTTCAACGACCACAGTCATGTATTATACACTCGTCTTCAGATACTTGCTCATTGGCTGCTGTTCCAGTGAGTGTCCAGTTGTACATCTGACGAGGTAGCGCCGGAAGTGCAGGTCTGCTATTGGTTCAGGACGTGTTTCATGAACAATAAGCCAGTTGCGATACAGTGGCGGCTCGTGAGTTGTTGCAGGTAGGGCTGCAGTTGCCAAGAGCTGTACAGGGTTGTGCGCTGGTTGACTCTACAGCCACTGACACGCTGATGTGCAGGTACCCCTTACTACTGAGTGGCCACAACACATCTAGTAGCCGGTAAATATTTCATGGTCGTTGGTCTACGGCGCGTTCATCAAGAGTGTACAGTTCCGACTATCTGCAGCCCCACCTGGCAACAACCCACGAGGCGCCACTGTTGCGGTATAAACTATCGTTATCAACAGTTTGAACTCTGACGTCTCGTCAGATGAATTCGTGAAATTTCTTGGTCTCTAGTTGGTTGTATACTGTCAGGTGAGTCCACTAGTCCGTGGAATATGCTATACGTTACTCACATATTCCCTTGTTTAGCAGAAGAATTTTGCCTAATTTTGACGTTCCGTTTTTTGAGTTTCTAAGAGACGGTGATTTTTCCGGAAGTCAAGGTTGTTTAAGGGTGTTCAAGTGGGGAAAAATGCATAATTTAATATTTGTATAAAATAGTGTTAGTTTTGTAGACATTACTTCAGAGAACATTAATATCTAACGGAAAAAAATTAGCTCATCTAGTTTTCCCGTAATGTCACTTCAAAGTCAAAATTTGCATATTTTTACTTCATACAAAACTTGAAAACCAGTAAATATAATGAAATGGAAAAAAATCTCATCAAAACTACACGTCACCGTCTACGGCTTGAAGGATATACTAACACATTATAAAATATTTCTGTGTTTAAAATAAATTTCTAAAAGTACCAAAAAAAATTTAAATTTTGAAATTTTTTTTTAACATAAACATTTTTTGTAACGCCTTTAAATGCTACAGGCCATAGACAGTAACGCGTAGTTTTGATATGATTTTTTTCATTTCTTTATGTTAACTGGTTTTCAAGTTTTGTATGAAGTAAAAATACGCAAATTTTGACTTTGAAGTGTCATTACGGGAAAACTAGATGAGCTAATTTTTTTCCGTTAGAGGTATATGTACTCTCAAGTAATGTGTACAAAACT
>PNEQ01110476.1:0-18535 GCA_003012365.1 Medauroidea extradentata
TGTGACGTTTCTCATTTGACTGTACCAATCACAATAAGGTTACTGTAACACCACACGTCTGTGATTTGCGCGTAAAACCCCACGACACACGAATGTCAAAACATCCAATCTCTGACCGTGAAGCAAGTCTGCAGACGTGCACACAAGTCACTGACACAAAGTGAGGCAAATTTCTTTTCGCGAAAAGTTCATGTCTCTAATCATCACAGTTAGACGGTTGGAGTAACATCAACGTATTCTAGTTCATTGAAAAAATATAAATTGATGTTCATAAGTGTTTCGTACTAGTTACTGTTCGATTGCTCCTATTTACTACTTTCCCGTTGTAAAAAATAAGTGAACGCATTTGGATATTTCCTTGTTCACACCAAAAGCCAGCGATCCTACAATAACCACCTTGTAAATATTAAACCAGCCATTTTAATGTTCAAGTAGTTGTCCTTCAATTAAAGGAGATTAGGACATTCTTCATATCCTATCAAATTTCATAAGAATCTTATCAATTACCAATTTTAAGTATATTTTCATGTTACCGAATTTAGGTTGGTTTAAAATTGTTGGCTCAATAAATATTAAGTACCAAATACTAACAGTAGGTTTATAAACTTATGGCCAACGTTCAACCATCCATGAAATAATTTGAAAATAAAACTGTTCTTCGAATGCTCACGTATAGAAAAGTGGTTGACACTTACGTCAATATAATATCATAATAAGTTGGAATACATCCTATTTTCCATTTTAAATACTCTTTCTGTTGAAGAAGTTCTATTGGTTTTGTCATGTTGGCCCACCATAAGCATTAATTCCAAACGCTAACCATAATTTCACTAACAAGCTGGCAAATTTCTGCAAACCATTTTAAATATTTAAAATTATTGTCTCCCAATGTTAAAATTATTACAGTTTTTCATAGCCGGTCATTAATTTCCCTTTCAATATATTTTATGTTGGTGCAAATATATTGGTTTTATGACGTTGGTTCAACAAAAATATTTATACCAAAAGCCATTTAAAAGATTACAAACAATTTTTATCGTAGTGAACAGGTTCTTTCTAGGTTAAAAAGTATTATTTTACTTACAGTGCTGAAAAATTCTACGAACATGTAAATTTTTAACGTGTAAGTAGACATAGAACGTTTGGCTAATCTTGTATTTGTGTATTTGTTCCGACACAACAGCCAATTTCCAACCGTTGGCCAAACATATTTTGCAAGTGGGGCAGTAATGTCCATGATAGTTTTACTTCGCCGACTTTTCAAAACTTGTTGACTTCGTTAATGTTTTCAGATTTTACTTATCCGTCACGCGCTGTCAAGACTCTCTCCAGAATCTTCTTAGAATCTGTACCAAGGTCTAGGCGGGAACGGGGCAGATGGTGTTGACAATAACGGGACGTCACTTCAAACTCATTTCATTCTCGAACCATCCCCGCCGGTGATGGCGTCATCTCCCGTGATCTGGAGTAACGGAAGAAGGAGGGGTTGGCAACACTCACAGACCCTCCTGCCTTACTCCTCAGCCTCGATATGGAGGGCGAATATAAGAAAAGATAAAAAGCTGAGAGCGGCGGGCGACAATCTCGCCTCTCGTCAGCTTCTGCTCGGGAGCGACGTCGCTGGAATATCTGATGTAGCGCGCGGCGACATCTGGCGGGCTCCGTCCTTACTACACCTCGCGGTCACGTGACACGCTCCCATTGGCGGGGAGGAAATATGCCGCGGCTGTAAACGAACGAAACCCAAGCAGATGCACGCACACGCGCTTCGTTTTATGGAATTTCTTCTCGTCCCTAGTCTTCTTCTACAGGAAGTCCGGAAACAACCAGATAATAAACATCAAGGGAATCCTGGACTAAACTGAAGACGAAGACGTAAGTGGCAAAATGTCGTACGACAACACACTTTACGTGCACTGTGCGGCAACACTGCACGGAGAAAGTCTCTTGCGCTCCACGTCCATGAATTAGTTTATGCATGTTATGTCAAGATTAAATGTACAATCATGTTTGAACTGCTCAGGATTTGAACCTGGACCCATAATATGCAGGTCAGAACAGTAGTAATAAGATTAGTAAGATATCTGTGAAGAGGGGACTAACTACAGTTTTATGTTGCCACATTGTGCGTGGAAAATTTTATCGTACAGCATTTTGCCAGCAACATATTCGTCTCAAATTCTGCCCCAGGATTTGTACGGTACCGTAAAGTGAGGTTACTATGCACCCCTCTTCCCGTGGGTAATTTGCACAACCCCATTTATATAAGTTTAAATACAAATTCAAAAACACTATCTACAGTAAAGTTATGTAGTTTATGACCGCTGTGCACGATGCAATTGTAATCCCTTTAAGAGGATGCTAACAGCTATTTAAAAACGATAAATTGTAGTGTAGTGTTACCCAATAATATGGCCACCTTACGGTATGCTTATTATGTGGGTTTTTTTTCTGGACAACCTGTATATATCGTATTCTCGCACCAGCCTCCGTTTGAAATAAATGCCAATGAAAATACAACGTTTGTAATTTTATAGAGATTGTTTTATAACGCTACCTTCCGAAATTAGAAATAGGTTGAGAATTATTTTTTTGTGATGAACAGCTGTAAATAACGTTCCTTTTCGGCAGGACAAATACTGGTTCAGTCAAGAAGGTATGTAGGTACTTGGGCTGAAGGGCACCGCATAAAACACGTTTACAAATACGTTGTAACGTGGAAGGGAAATACGCTTCGTTGACTAAAATATATTCTACATTCACCCATGTACCAACGTACGGAAAAAAAAACTAACTTCGGAATGTCGCCGTTGAGCCCCCATGCTGGTTTAAGGGTGTTCAAATGTGATAAAATAATAATTTTATATTTTTATGAAATAGTGTTAGTTTTGTAAACGATACTTGTGAGGACAGTTAACTGTTACGAAATCATTTTCACTCGCATAGTTTTCTCATTACGGTGCGTCAAAGTCAAATTTGGCATGTTCTGCTACCATATAAATAGTAAAAATCAATTGACTTACGTACGTGAAATAATTCACAGTGAAATAACATACTATGGGCTACGTAATAAAACATTTTTTAAAAATGCAGTGAACTATTCATGCATTAAAAAAAATTGCTGAGTTTTCAACTTTTTCCCTGTACTTTTGCGATTATTTAAAAAATTCTTAACATTATGCCATGGACTATTAAATACTTTATTGCATAGCTCATTGGAAATATATCATAGTGAATTATTTTCTGCAATTTCCATTATTTGCATGGCAGCAGAACAAGCGAATTTTGACTTTTTCACACCATTATGAGAAAACTATGAGATCTAAAATTGTTTTGTAAAATGAAACTGTACTCTTAAGTATCGTCTACAAAACTAACACTATTTCATAAAGATATAAAATTATGATTTTGTCGCATTTGAACAACCTTAAAACACTGTTTTGAGGTGATCTTTGAAAGAATTGTGCAATGGATGTGCATGTCTGGATTTAATTTCTTGGACATACTCCATTGCGAAATAGATGTCTGACAAAGAAAACTAAAGATAGTAGAAAAACGTAAATAAGCAGAGTTTGCTTTAATCAACAGGATACATACACAACATAAAATTCCAGAAATGGAATCGAGTCAAATAAAAACAAGAACAAACAGATTAAAAAAAACATTTTTTCTATTATCTTTAGTTTTCTTTGACGGCCAACTATTTCGCAATGGAGCATGTCCAAGAAGCTAAATCCATTCACAGTTTTTAAGTCCCGCAACATAGCTATGACAGACTGCCGTATTTTGAAATGTTCTTATTAACCGGATGTATGCGAAACTCAGAAGCGTACACTGATCGTTAGTATAGACTTTACAATAATACAATAATGGCCGCTGCTTAGCCTCGTAGTGAGAAATAGATCGGCGGGATTCATGCACGCTAGTCCATCGCTTGGCTCGTTGAGGCGATGCGACATTTGATGCATGCTGCAAGGTCGCCCTTATAGCTCCATCACATCTCAGTCTCTAATGCGGAGGTAGGCGATGTCCAGCGTACGACCGGAACGTTCAATCGTTATTAAAATCTCAACTGCTCATCAAAATACGATGAGATTTTTTTTGCCGAGTAGATATTTTATCAGCGGACGTATATTTATACAGCACTATGCGGTAGTATATTTTACTTTCAAGTGAAAAATTAAAAACAGTATTTAGAAAATTAAGGGCTTGAAGCCACAAAATCTACAAAAATGGAGAACCGTAATTTTTAATATAATATGTAGGCCTCTATAGTAACCGAATTAAAAAAAAACTCGTGTTTTAATTTGAAACTAATTTTAACATCCGTAAACCTCACGCGCAGATATTTTCTGATATGAAAATTATTTCTAAATCAAAACGCTTGTATTTTTGAAATTTGGTACAACAATAGGAAGAGCGTTAAGGGATCCGCTGGTCGGTGTGTAAAATGCTGTATCACCTCTACGTGCCAGTCACTAAACTGTGTGCAGTGTTTTGCCATTATTCGTGTTCTTATGAGATTAACAAGAGGTGTCAATAATACTTTGTCGGTGGAAAGTATAGTTCAAGTACAATGAATTTTTTCTATAAAGGATGCTCAGAAACAACTGTATAATAAGCGTGCCACTGGAATTCTTGGTTAAATTTAAGACGAAATTGTAAGTGGCAAAATTTTATACTTATGGCCCGGTAGTTTCGGCGAAAAGATTTTTGCAGCACTTTGTTTCAGTGCCTTACGTGCGCACCTGCATCTCTGCTTTGTGGTCAGTGATTGGATGCCTTAACATACAACGTCTGGAGGTTAAACCCGCAAATCACAGACGTATTGTGTCACAGTTAACCATGTACTGATTGGCACAGTCAAGTGAATAATAACTCTCCACAAAATCACTCTGCCAATAATCATGAAGTTGAGCTGCAGGTGAGCACGTAAGACACTGAAACAAAGTGGGGCAAATATATTTTCGTGAAAACTACCGAGCCCTAGTTATACGAACGTTACGTGCACAATTTGGCAACGCTGCACGGAGAATGTTCCCTTTTTTGTGCTTCACGTCCAGGTATTATTTTATGTATGCTATGTCAAGTGAACGCAGTATCATGTTTGGACTGCTTGGGATTTGAACCTGCACACACAATATGCAGGTCAGAACTGTAGTAGTAAGATATCTGTGAAGCGCTAGAAGGGACTAACTACAGTGCTATATTGCCACTGTGTGCATGTAAAATGTCATCGTATAATATTTTGCCAATTATGTTTTGTCTCCAATTTAGCCCATAATTCGCGTGGTGTGCTCATACAGTTGTTTCTGGGCATCCATGTTTGTCACTTTAGAATATAACCTCAAAAAGCAGTTTTATTTTAGACATTTGGAGAGGTCCAAAGTCAATGTATCTAACAAGCGTGCCAATATTTTTCACGTAAAGTCGTAGTTAGAAATTTGTGTAGATATAGTTTTATATATGCTAACATTTCACACGTTAAGGGCGCCGCCTACCTGCGCGTTAGAGGCTCAGAAACGCAGCTCTAAGGTGATTTTGAAGCACGAATCAAATGTCCCATCACCACAACTATCGAAGCAATGAACTAGCCTGCAAGAATACCACCGTCCATTTCTTACTAATAAACTAAGTAATGGCTACATAATTTAATGGGTGGAAAGTCTATACCCACGTTCAGTGCACGTTTCTGAGTGTCTCGTACATCCGGTTAGTAAGTACATTTTGAAGTAAGGTGTTCATGTGACTTTTAAGATGCCACCATACAACTTATTGGTGGAAAGCCTTTACCCACGTTCTGTGCAAGTCTCAATCTGAGTTATGTTACGTTTATGAAGTACGTAATTCTGAATAGGGCCTTTTAAGATATAATATATATATATATATATATATATATATATATATATATATATATATATGCACGGTGTCTTAATAATTGTATTCAATCCTTGGCCAAAGTGTGTTTTCGTTTTCTTCTTTGGCACAATGGACACACGTGGAAAAGGTTCGCAAATGAATCGTATTTGCAAACACTGCAGCACATTTAAAAATCAGGTAAGATCCTGATAAGACGCAAACTAAATGACGTAACCAGGTATTGATACATTCAGAATGTAAACTATACGTTCTTGCAACTACATCGATGAGATGTACGTGTAGTGTTTCTTATGTAAATATGTTTTATTTACGTTGTGAACAGCACGCGGCGTGCTAGAAGGGCAGTTTCTTCAAAGAAAATAAATGGGAGAATAAAGATACCCATACTGGTAGGAAGACGGGGAGATAGAATACCAGGGAACATCGGGTGCGATCGAAGAAGAGCCGGAAATCGAGACAAATGGACGCACTTGAGGAACGAGGAATTACCTGTACCTGTGGTTACAGCGCTATCATCTTCTCTCCTCTAATAGAAGTAAATACTCAACGTTACCTCGCTTACAACTGAAGAACAGGTCTGAACACTGGAGTTTAATTGAAATAACCATTGGCACCACTGCTACAATGGTATTCTAACTCTATGGCAAATGGATCTAAGGGAGGAAATTTGTTTAGTAGCCGCTAGGGGAACCAGCAGTAGGTTGGTGTATAACTAGAGGATGGAACCTTTCGTGTATTAAATGACCTGCATGTTAGAACCATTGTCCTATGTATATCAAAGCTCCGTCTATTCGTTCATTAACTGCTGTTACAGCGGTTCGGGATAATGTGAGTACCCAATCAAGCCCTGCTTAAGTTGTATATTCAGATAATTAATATCTTTCCGCGCGTAACGGCTAACGACGGGAAATTTCTAACCTCTCTGGACACGTCACTTGATGTTTGCGCGTGTAAGATTAATTGTATAGTAATTATGAATCTATACAGTTTAATAAAAAAATGGTCATTAATTATATTACATGCAGTTTTGTCGACTTCGTTTGACTTCGTTTCTGTATTGTTGTATTTAAATAGAAAAATTGGTGGAACTATATTGTGTAATTTCGCTGCCAACCATACAAACAGTAATGTAACTAGAGTTAATGTTGAATTATATGCAGTAACGGCTTGTAAACTTTTTAGTGCTCACTGTTTTTACCGAATGACCTATACATGGAGTAGCATGTAATGGACAAATGGTCGGGGCTGAAGTATGCTGAAGACAATGCATTCTGACATGAAGGACATTGAATTTGACAACGTTGGGACGTGCCGCGGAGAATGCTTCCATGGTACAATTTCCATTCTTCTGCAAAGATGGCACACACGTAAATGACAACACATAAAGGCTGGTGGCCAATAGTTGAAGCCACTGATGTTTGGTGAAAAGAATTTTGCATCAACTTGATTCATTGCCTTACGTGCACATCTGCAGTTCTGTTTCATATAATCATCTTTAGATCTGTCAACCCTGCACACAAGGGTCATTTTAACACTTATTTTTAGCTCTTCAACGGCATTGGCTGTACCTGATTCGTTATTCTGCTCTACACACCGGCGAATCAGGGTAAGTCGCTGCCTTTGGCGAGACAAAATACTGTAAGTGTTAAAATGACCCTCCCTGACAGGGTTGCCAGGTCTAAGGCCGCGGCCTTGTACTGAGGACGGCTATGTCCCTATTCATTGATGTTGGCAGGATGACATTGTGAGTAGGCGTCACTCATTTGAATGTGTCGATCAGTATGAGGTTTCTGTTGCGACACGACAAGTCAATAATTTACTGACGTTGAGAGTTCAAAACTTTCAATCACTTATCACTAGGGGCCTGAAAATTTCACGGATTAATTGACCTGGATGTTAGAATCAAATTTCCCATGCATACTCAAGAACCTATCATTTGTCCACTAGCTGCTACTCAGTGGAACAGCAGACAATGAAGGTAGCCGGGGCTAGAGTATGCATAGGATATGTACCCATTGTTTCAATGCACAAAAAAAAAAAAAAACTAAAAAAACTTCAAAGTTGGCGTAAATGTAGATTCAAAGCATCATTTCAATTGAAGACTTAACATTCACAAGGGGCTAAGTGGCAAAAGGTAAGTTTCGAGATAATGACGAAAACAGTATATTGCGACAATTAAATGAAAAGGAATTATCCAAATGGGTTCACATATTTTTAACACTAGCAAAGTAGTAAACAGGAGTAATCGAACGGTAATTAATACAAAACACTTATGAACATCAATATATATTTTTTCAATGGAATAGAATGCGTTGATGTTACTCCAACCATCTAATTGTGCTGTTGTACGGCGCGTATGAATATCACTAGGAGATAGCACTAGGTATGACTTCGCCCTAATGTTTTGGCACTTTTCTATGTACCTAACTCATTTTTGTCGAAAATTGTACTTAACCCCTTTTGAATGTTAAGTCTTCAATTATAAAAATCATTTCGGAGCCTCTCAAAGTTGCTAAAAACAGCTTTTCTAACCGGTTATTTCTGCCAGCCTACTCATGTAATTCGTGTGGAATTACTCTAGAAACATGCAATGGACGTTGCTTAAAACTTTCCACCAATAAAACAAGATGGGGTGACCACTGAAAGTGTCAATCAGACGAGTGATCTACGATACCACTGCACGCCGTACAGTGTCTTGCGGTAGAGGCGACACCACACCAGATGAGCCGGCCAACATCGCCCTTGTCACCGTGACTCACTCACACAAACACACGGACAGTAGGAGGGCGCCTTCACAAGACATTGTTCAACATGCACCAGAAAGACGCCCGTGTGTAACAGATATGGGCCCCTGTTTTCAGAGAAAATAATTTCCCCCCAGTTTATTTCAGTGCCTTACGTACACATACGCAGTTTGCTTCATGGTTATTGGCAGCGTGTCTGTGTGAAGAGCCGTATCTCATTTGACTGAGCCAATTACAATAACTTTTTCTGCAACACCACACGTCGGTGAGTTGCCGGTAGAATCCCAAGGCTCGTGACAGTTAAAATATCCAATCACTGACCACGAAGTAGAACTGCAGATGTGCGCGTAAGGCACCAAAACAAAATGGGGCAAAATTATTTTTGCGAAAAACATGGATCCCTAGTAGAGGAACGAGTATTTAGCGTATTAATATGTAGAGACATGCAAAATTCGCGTTATCATTTGGTAGCAGGCTAAACTTCACTTTCCTATACATAACAGAGCATAATCTGCGATTCAATTGGCCACGAACTTTTATGTGTTGTCATTTACGCGTGTTATGTCTTTACTGATATCGGCCTCTGCACCGTGTAAGCATTCTCCGCGGCAGGTCACGACAATATCGGCCAGCGGGAGGCGTCGACCGAGCCTATAGTCACTTGGAGTCTAGTCAGCTGTCAGAAAATAACGCGAATTCTGCATGTCTCTATTAATATGTAGAGGTACGTAAATTTCGCAGACACATTCCAGGTCAGGTTGAACGCCAATTATGTATACTTCATTGTCATATCTGTGACTTGCTGACGGCTGTTACGAAACGCGTTTGACTAATGCAAGTCAGTAGTAAATAAGGAAATAATGCGAAGTGATATCGCTTGCTACCTGATTGTACGGTTATAAGCCAATATATAATCGATTGTGGCCAGTGGGTGTATAGGACTGACAAGTCTAGGCTGCTGCCAGATGAATCCGCGAAATTGACGTACCTCTATTAATATGGCATCAGCGTAGACCTCTCAGACCTATACACACACTGGCCAAAGTCAAATATACATAGGCTTGTAACCGTAACACGTGGTACACCCACGACTTGTTTCCTTATTTATCACTGGATTGCAGTCATCAAAGATGTGTTACAACACGTGTCGTCTAATCACAGAAGGAGTAGTGAAGTATACATTATTGGCATTCAACCTGACCTAGAATCAATACGCGATGTAATCTTGCATCTAGTCCCTAGTAATAGACTTCGAGTGTTGTTTGTCAGACTCTATCCCCCGCAATGTGATTGGTCCTGACTAGGCGGCATGGCGGCGACTACCAGTGGTCAATAATACCTACGCGTCCCGGGTTCGAGCGCTGGTGACGTCAGTATGGCGCCAGAACGTCGCGACGTGGAAGGCGCCAGGGTGTGTCCGGCTCACCTAGTAGCCGCCTGCCCCTCACCCCTTCTCCTCCCTTACCCCTTCATTATACACGTTGGCGCACAAGGAACGTAGGGCAGCCTTGACAGGCTCTCAGCATTACTTAAGAGTGCGTGGTAGATAAATAAACGCTGAAAACATCAATTGATTTCTACGCTTTTTTCGCAGCCAATATGGATACAATAATCAGTGATGATCTTAGATAATGGTATTTGCCAACTTTATGAGTAAATGTTTATCCAGAATTACTAATCCGTCACGCGTGATCTCTTGCGCCGCAGTTAAATGTACGAGGTTCCGGCGTCAGAGATTGTGCCTCAGAAGTTCGTAACAGCGGAAACAATTTTTTTTAAAACGTTGGCTGAAACTATTGTCTAAGATTGCTATTGTTTAATTTTCGCAAATTGGCTTCGAGAAACCTACAGTTATAGATGAATGCTTTTAGCGTTGAATTATGTACCACGCCTTCTTAATGCTCAGCATCATTCGCCATGTTGAATTGTATTATTTTTCGCTTTTTTGAAACTCTGAGAAGAAAAATGTTAAACCAGGGATTACACCGCAAATTCTATTTACCTTGAGCTACAATACGAGCGTGGCAATAGAGCTAGTAATGTATAGTCAGGTCGCAATTTGTCGGGCAAATTATGAATATAAAAAAATTTGCCACACACATTGCGGTGTAATTATATGTTAGTATCTAAATCGCAAGATCTGTACTGTATCGAAATCTAAATATAATTTGAGGTATAATCACTTTTTTAACATTTTTCTCCTTAGAATTCTAAAAAAAGCGAAAAATAATAAAATTCAACATGGCGACTGAAACCGAGACTTAAGGGGACCGCCTAATGGCCGTGTGTTAGTGTGAGTGAGGCACGGTGCCAAGGGCGATGTTGACCGGCTCATCTGGTGCGGTATCACCTCTACAGCAAGACACTGTACGGCGTGCAGTGGTATCGTAGATCACTCGCCTGATTGACACTTTCAGTGGTCACCTCATCTTTATACCGGTGGAAAGTTTTAATTAACATCCATTGCATGATCCTAGCGTAGTTTCACACGAATCCCGTGAGAAGCTGTTCAGATACAACAGGTTGGATAAGCTGTTATTAGGCATTTTGAGGGTCTCCGAAATGATTCTCTAATTGACGTCATTTTTTTGAATCTACCTTTCTGTCTTCGTTTGACGTGTATTTCCTTTTAGTACATCGGTACAATGGGCACATCTGGAACGGGTTTGTTATTAAAAAAAAAGTATTTACGAACACAGTGCAACGCATTTTAAGCGCCTGGTAGATGGCGCTCTTAAATAAAAAATTACACTTTAGGGTATTACAGAGCTACCGATTTTGTTTCAATTCCTTACTAGCACATCTGCAGAGATGCTTCAAGGTCAGCGATTTGGATGGTTTAATGTCTCATCGTCTTGGAGGTTCTACACGCAAATCACAGACATGTGGTGTCTCAGTGACCTTATTCTCGCTGGCATAGTTAACACTGTGACGTCACTACAAAGACACGGTGTCAGTAACATTGTACCAGAGTTGTAGATGTGCGTGTAAGTCACTGATACAAGTTGCGAAATTCTGTTCACCAAAAATCAGCGGCTCTTGGAATTTATTTTAATTTTAGCAGACGTTTTATTTAATGTCAGTTGATATTTTTGGTCTTTAATCGAAACTTGACATTTCCACTACCATATGTACTACGTAAGGATATGTATCAATCAGTATGTATTTAAATAATATTAAAGGGGCATAAGCATCTCGAACATATTACTTTCTGAAATGTTTTAAAACATGTACGTAAAATATGTATTGTTCTTTGTTTGAGGCGCGAATACCAGACTTGTGTGAAGGGCGAAAGCAGGACTTGTTTGAAGGGTGAAAACAGGAGAGGATAAGGACCAGACTAGCACGCTCGACAAGAAAACCATCGTTTCTATGGGCAGTGTCCCATTGGAATTTAAGAGGTGACGCTACAGTTTTCCTTACAATATTTGGTAAAATCACAGGCTTCTATCTGTGAACTTTTTTTTTTATCCAGATAGATCTTATTGGTTTACTGCAGCCTGGAAAAGCCATTTTTTGAAACTTTTGTGTCTCTAATTATAGCGCTGAATTTTGGAAGTGTTTGATTCGTAGTTTGAAGCGTGAGTTTTTTTCATAGATTAACCGTTTGGGACAAGTGCAGAAGTTCTGTGTGAAAGCAAATAAATCCGACATGCATCAACGCAGTTCATACACCAGCAATGTACACTTCTGAAATTGACTATATTCTGCAATTACATAGCCATCTCTAGTAGAAGGCCCCTACATTCGGCATCCGACATGGCAACACAGTTAAGACAGATGGCCAAGGCATTCTATGTTGCAACACTGCTAAGCTAGCTGGCCACGACTTTCTATGTGGCAACACTGCTAAGGAAGATGGCCATGGCATTCTATGTGGCAACGCTGCTAAGATAGATGGCCACGGCATTCTATTTGGCAACACTGCTAAGATAGGTGGCAATGACATTCTATGTGGCAACACTGCTAAGATAGATGAGTACGACATTCTGTGCGGCAACACTGCTAATAAGGGTCTTTTTAATAACGCTTCGAGAGCTGAAACGGCATGGCTTTCTCTGATTCGTTGGTATCTGAGACAAACTACGATTCAGAGATACCAATTTTGCGAACGAACGGTGTATAATTTTGCAAAACGCTTGACTGCTCTTAGGATAGAATATCTTCAAAGTATTCCGTTAAAAAAGTTCTGAAGGTTTTGCACAAATGTGAAAAAAATACTACATAGCGTGCCCTTAAGCTCTACGACTGCGACCTTGGAGTGCAGCAGTGGTCAAGAATTGGGATTCACATAATAGGTTACTTCCAGAATATCTTCAGAACTCAACCCAGAGGCCTTCGATTTTTCTAAGGCTCAATCAAGCCCTTGTGATCTACAAGGCGACTCCATTAGACCATCAACTTACGTAGAATGAAAAATGGTGGAAAAGGGTTGCGGACCTGGCAATCCCATCTGAAACAAAGGAATAAATAAATGGTATGTACTTGATTATTTCATTAGTATCTGCTTTGTTTCCTCGTATTGCTACTTTGCTAGCTACAAACGGGCCACAATGGGCGTTGATTGTTTTATCTGCATTGTAATTATAATAACTGATTTGCCAGATCGTGAAGGAAAAATAATTTGCGCGGTTCGGGAATTATTGTAGGGAGAAACATAATTGCTACATTTAACTCTCTTCGTCATTAATTTTAATAATTATGAAATAAATGCATAATTTTTGTGAACCCATTGAACAACACCATTCAACGAGATAATATTTTTTTTATAAACTGTTTGGTATGAAACTCCAGCATTCGTAGTGATATGGTCTAGTTAAGGTCTTCTTATAAATTGCAATATAATTATCTGCGTGTTAAAAAAGTTGTCTTTGTTTTACAGTAACAAGGCACACAATATGTGTTGCAGCCTTAAAAATACAAGAAGCGGTCGTTTAAAAATTACAACAAAATACATAAGGATTAATATGAAACTGAGTATCTATTTCAGCGACAAATGAACTGAAAAAAGAACGCTTACAAGTTATAACAAACCATAATCATAATTTAAATTTGCTCATATTTAATCTTTACGGAAACATTTTGTATCATTCGCGCAAAGGCTGATATTTGATAGAATGCTACTGAACACCATTAGTTATTCCTTAACAAATTTACGACATTTTGCGTTACTTTCATGACACGCTTAAAAAAAATTATTAACTTTTGAGGTATAAATAGTTTCGTAGTCTCGCAAACGTTTATCAACCAATTCCAACTTAACTGCAGGCTATTCAAAACAAATTCCGAGTTAAAACGTATTTTTGTCTTAAAATATTACACAGTCTCACGTTGGTTAAAATGTAAGACTGATATGATTGGTACATATTAACGTCTCTATTTTATTGGCTTATGATTCTCCGATAATGATACTTGGATAATTCACTGGGCATGTCTAGAAAAGGTCACTTCTACAACCTCGTCATTTCACACAACTTTTGCCCTACTCTTCCCCTTACTACCTCCACGAACCACTCTGCACACCTCCTCTAACAATGTTCTGTCAACTGCTGAGGTCATAGAACTACCCTACACTTCTTACCCTCTACAAAACCATACGCACTGCTGTTGGCATCCCTTTACCCTGTCCATAAACCATACACACCGTCTATTGTTGCTTATGTACCGTTCCTCCCATTGGCTTTCACGCGACGTGACGAGTTTGTACACCAGACATAAAGTCGAAACCTTATTGGCCATATCATCCAACATTCGTCACCGCCTCGCATAACCACCAGCGTAGTGGGGAGAGAAAAATATGTTCTGTCAACTGACGAGCATGTCAGACAAGGCGTGGTCAATTAGGACGGCGGTGTTTGCGAATACAGAGACTTACAGTTCCTTCACAGCGTTTTCAGTGCGTGGTAGGCAAGGCCCTTAATATATTCCGTATGGATCTGTGTTAACAAATAAATTCAATGGAAAACAAGTGGTTGTCGGTGAATATTTACCGATTCATTTTTAGAGAGCATATGAATGGTTCTTCCACGATATTTGGCTTCTCGCTATCCATCTATTCTGGGGCGATTTTTATACGTGACTGAAGTGCACAATTTACAAATTCTTATCACGCATACAAAATTACAGCCTTGTGGATAGCTGTCGTACCTACGTGTACTGAGTAACGTCTCTGAAATATGGTGTGAAGGGAACAGCTGTCCGATACATTACACGACGTTGTTTGAAAAAAATCCTATTTCCATGGCGACCATGTTACAACATCGTCTGCCATCTGCCCGCAATGAATGCACACTCTATGCGCTCCAGAAATACTACAACAGTGCAATTATCAAGCGACTGTCGGGAACGAGCTGCTTGTTGGTCCGCCATATTCACACACTCCAAACTGCTCCAACGGCTCTCGTGAGAGTGCGTCAATTATTGTACTAAGTGCGCACTACATCAATGCAGTGCCCGACAGGAACATGGGAAGCCACTGTACTCTGTACCAGTACAGAGTGCATGGAGCAGGCTATTCAGCCAGTGCTCATCTGGTGAAGAGGAGAATTGTACAGATTTTGGTCGACACTTAAGGCCATGATCTTTCATTTATTTCAAACAATTGCAAATAACTCGAATATTTTTCAAAACCAGACGCTTTGAAAAGAAAAATTGAGACTGTGTACTTACATGCGATACACAATTTTGCCAGGGCATTTTTTTTAAATAAAATTTATTTAATTATAATGGCTTATTTTGACAACAAAATATGTGATATTTCAGGGGCAAAAACCTAAAATTCCAGTTGGCGTATTGCAATAGAAAAATTCAGATACAAACTATGACATATAAGTGTTAAAACTGTAAGAATGAATTATTTATATACATTGCGTTAAATTTTTTTTTCGAAACCCCTGCAAAACTAAAGAGCGAGGCCTTAACACCGAGGTCTTAAGGTCACATGATATGAAGTGAGAATGAAGCAGCGTCGGAATGACGTCCAGACAGCAAATCCCGAAAAAAAAAAAAAAAAAAAAACCAACCGCTGACCAGCGGCATTGTCCGGCACGATCCCCACATGAGAAAATACGGGGACCGACCCCGCCGGGAATCGAACCCGGATCGCCTTGGTGGGAGGCGAGTGTTCTAGCCACTACGTCAACGTCGACCACTACACATTCCGTACGAGCAAGTGTAAGCTATTGTAGACGGTTAGGGTTAAAGTGAGCACTCAAAACAGCCCTACTAAAGCTATATTTTCAGCCAATTAGTATTACCGCACGCAACAGCTATCGACAGGAAATGTGTCTAACCTCTCTGAACACGTCACTTCATGTTTACGCATGTAAGATCAATTGTGCAGTCGGTAGGCACCTTTACAGTCTAAAAAAATGCTTAATAAATACATAAAAGACAATTATGTCGATTTCTGTTGGTTCTGATTCAATATTGTTGTATTTAAATAGGAAAATACACATGCAACAAGCAGTAAGACAGCTATAGTTAATGTTGAATTATATTCAGTAACGGCTAGTGATATTTTTCAATTGTAAAATTTTCAGTGCTAACTTTATCCCGAACGACTTATAAAGACTTCGCCTACCACGCACTTAAAATGCATTGCAACATTATATAACTTATAATAACTGATTGCAGTGATTGCTCTCGAAACTGCTCCAACGACAATCAGAACGAAGCTACATATTTTATCAGTAGAATGAATTCACGTATGAAAACACCAAAGTTAAAAATTTCCTACTTAAACGTACAAAATTGTGCAGCTTAACACGGAGGCTCAGCTTAATTTTGAGTTTTCAATATGGTCGAAACTCAAGAAAAGCACTCACAAACATTTAAGTATTCTGATAATTTGGTGGTATTTTAACCGACGAACAATTACTAGTAACGCCATATAACTGGATACGCCATGTTGAACTCACGATGTAGAATGTTGCAGTTGAAAGAATTTAATTATTGTTTCTAACAGCGGATATGTGCAAACGTCCATTGTTTACTGGACAAAGTGTTAAGTATAACAAAGTTGTGTAACTTCCTAAAAATAAACAGAACCACAGGGTAAAATTATCAAAAGTCAGTTACTTTACAAAACCGATGACTATAATTACATACCTAAAGTATACGTGCAAAAAGCACAATTACGTTTAACTGTCAAAATACGAAATTAAAAGGTAAAGAGCAAAGAGAGTAGCCAGTTTGATTTGAAAATCGTGTTACGTTTAGATAATGATATTTTAAAAACTGATATGTAATGACATTTACGTTATAGAATAAGATCGTAGTTCTAAAATAACACTGATTTACAGAAATACGTACGTACTGATTACTAAGCAGTGAAATAAACAAACTTATTCATTGTGTTACCGATGATTTAAAAAAAATTTCGTCAATTAAAAACTTAAAATAGTTGGAAATTCCGCTGAATCTAATTTAGAGCGAAGGTGAGCATTTTTGATGATTTGTATTTCGTGTCTGAATCCTGAACATTTGCTTGGATACTGATTCATTAAACTTACAAGGACTAATGAAATTATGCTCTTATAATGTCCTTCAGTACCCGACGAAAATTTTATCTAGATTTTAAAAGTTGTTCATTGTGTTTTGATCGAATTGATACTTTTTTTTAATTTGTATACTTTATAAGATGTTTGCGTATGCCGAGAGGACTTGCATAGGTATTAGAACCCAAGAGCGTCATCAGGCTGTGGAATTTTCCGTGTTCAAGACCGAGAGAAGCATTTGAGGTAAGGGCGATTTAGGCACGCATATCTGGTACATCACAGCCTCTATGCACAGGGAAATGTACTCGAGCGTAGTCAATCTTCTTATGACGTAAATGTTTCTTGCCTTCACGAATTGAGCACTTAAGACTGGACTTATACAGTAAAAACATTTAATTTACTGAAAATAAAGATTTTTCTTTGAGGATATTCAGCTTGCGATAAATACGTTCTGTATTAGAACAAAGAAATATTGAAAAACTTATGCTCGTCCGTACTATACTTTATCTCTAGAACATTTTTTCTGAAAACAATATCAGTTTCTTTGTAGCAAAGATAAATCTTTTTTACAAACATGTAGACTGTGTTGGAAATGCGACAGCTAACTTCACCCAAAAGATTTCTACACATTTTTTGTTACCCTTATTGTTAACTTTAAACAAATATTTTCTTTGCGCAAAGTTACTTCGCAGTAACACATAAATAAGGAAAATATTTCCTTTGTTACAACACACATTTTGCTGTGGTAAATAAATATTTTTTTAGTCTGTACTAGTCAGACACAAAAACATTAAACCTATTCGCAAGAAAACGACACTATAGTTAAGTAGAAACGTTGTCTAATGATAATTACACGACTGCAAGTTCTCGAACACAATGTTTAGCGCCCGGTGTAAATGGCTTCCTTAACTCATGCACCTTTTTAAAAATTTTATATTTATCTAAATCTACAAGTTTAATTACTACTCGTCCTCTATAATAAGTGTTCAAAATGCAACACACTGAACCATTAAACATAATAAAAATCGTCCGTAATAATCGGTTTACCTAAACTTTGAGCCTAATGCAGAAACACTCGCAAAAAAAGTTTCATTATAAACAACGATCATCATTCGTTATGCATTTTTAATTTTGACAGCGATACCAGGTCAGTAGATTATTACAACCCGCTGTAACATAGCAATTGATTATTTATATATATATATATATATATATATATATATATATATATATATATATATATATATATATATATCCGCATGATTTGTTTATGTTTAGGAATATTGACGTTTGTTTGTCTATGTATACTTAAGTATCTTTGGCCGTAGACGCCTCGAGCCATGTTATTTTATAACGTGTTCCTGGTTTTGTAATTTATATTGTAATAGAATTTATCAGTGGTAGTGGTCTCCA